>JBBPBX010055119.1:11476-23216 GCA_038048925.1 Garcialebias charrua | reverse complement strand
AAACTAATGGTTTCAGAGTCATGGGCAGGATCCACTTTTCATTGGGTCCTGTCCACAACCCGCTTTGTTCATCCTTTTTTCCTCCCTTGTCTTTCCAAACAGATTTCTCTTCAGGAGACGCCTCATTCTGTGCTTTTGAGATTTCTACTTTGCTCCAATGATTTTTAAACTGACACTCCTCTTCCACTGTCACCATCTGAACTCTTGCTAAATAGCCAGCTGCCACTTTAGCTGCTCTGTCTGCCTGCCTATTACCTTCAGCAGTATCTGACTGTGTTACATCATGACCTTTACATTTCACTACTGCCACTTTCCTTGGAAGCATCAGACTATCAGCTAACTCTTTTATGAGTTCTTCATGCTTTATGGGTTTATTTCCTGCTGTCAAAAACCCTGCTCTTTTCCATTGGGGTAATTGTACATGAACAACTCCATAAGCGTATGCTGAGTCTGTGTATACTGTGATTTCTTTTCCTGTGCCTAATTTTAGTGCCGCAACTACCGCTTGAATCTCGGCTTTTTGAGCTGACTGTTTTCCCATCAACTGTCCAGATTCTACCACCTCGAATGCATCTCCGTTTTGTTTAACCACTGCGAACCCTGACTTCAAAGATCCATCCTCCATTCTAAAACAGCACCCGTCCGTGTAGAGTATTTCTGAATGTGGTATATGTTCTGTTTCTAGGTCAGACCTGATTTTTTCTTCCATATAGACCTTTTGAACACAATCGTGCGTGTGTGTTGTATTCATTCCATCAGCCATGTTTACACCTTCATGTGAAAATGACAAATTTGGTGCTGCCAAAATGTTACTCATGCGTCTTTGTTTCAATGAAGTCATTGTGAAGAGTTCAGAGTTCACATAGGCCACGACATTATGTGATGTTAAAATGTGCAGTGGATGGCCCATCACTATATGTGCTGTTTTAGCGACAATTTTACTCAATCCTGCTGCCATTTGTGTACATGGTGGATGACGTTTTTCAGTACTATCCAGAAGAATGCTGGTGTACATCAGTATCTGTCTATTCCCCCCCTTTTTCTGAAACAAAATGCCATTAATGGTGTTTTTTGCTTCAGAAACATCAAGGTAAAAAGGTGAGGTGTAATCAGGTAGGGCTAAATCAGTAGCCCGAGTCAAAAGTTGTTTGAGAGTTATGAAAGACTGTTCAGCTTCAAGGCTCCAAACGAGCTTGGACTTTAATTTTCTCATCCCCTGTTCCTTAACCATGTTTCGAAGAGAAGTAGTGAGTTCACTGTAATCAGGTATATAATGTCTACTATACCCTGTCAACCCCAGAAAAGACAACATTTCCTGTACCGTGCTAGGCTTTGGGTGATTCAAAATGGAAACTCTGTGCTCAGGAGAAAGCGTTGTTCCTCGAGCTGAGACTAACCGTCCCAAGAAGGATACCTGGGTGCGGACGGCTTGAAGTTTTGTTTTGCTCACTTTGAAACCCGCATCATGAAGAAGAAGAAGAATGTCATGGGTGGCTTTGAGACAGTCTTCAGGTGATTCTGATGCTATCAATAAATCATCCACATATTGAAGCAAAGTGGTGCCTTCAGGAAGAGGAAGTTTAACCAACAGGTCTTTTAGTACCTGATTGAATATTCCAGGGGACAATGCAAGCCCCTGAGGAAGACGCGTGTATCGATACTGTTGGCCATTAAAAGTGAAAGAAAAAATGTCTCGTACATCATTTGACAAAGGGAGACAAAAGAAGGCGTTGGCTAAGTCAATACAAGTGAACCATTTTTGTTTTGGGTTCAAGTTTGTTAACGCCACGTATGGATTTGGAACAGGGCAGGTGGGAGTCTTAAGGATTGCATTAATTGACCTAAGGTCATGCACCATTCTGTACTTTCCTGTACCTGCTTTCTCGACTGGCAAAATGGGAGTATTCCACTGTGAATTAGACGGTTCTAATACTCCTGCATTTAGCAACCCCCAAACCGTATTGCTCAGCCCCTCTGCGGCTTCTGGCTTATGTGAGTATTGATACAACCATATTGGCTCAGTGGAGAGAAGTTCAAAAGTGATGGGATCGCAGTTTACTAATCCCACATCCTCTGGACCTTGAGACCAAAGGGATTGTGGGAGCGTATCAAGCATGGCAGGGACCTCTGTGTGATCAGTCTTTTCCCTGCCATGTTCTCTTGAAATAAGTTCATGATCTAATTTACCCAAATCCTGAGCTGAAACATCAATAATATAGCAATCTGTTGATGGTGAAAAAGCAACTGATGGAAGCTGTGTGGGACACCAATCTAGGGCATCCATGACTGTTTTTACCATGGGTCCTAAATCCTTAGCCTGGTGTGAAGGTGAAAGAGCAAGTGAGACATGTGGTGCTGCTTCAGATGACATCCTATACCATTCAAGTTGAGATGGTGATAGGGTGACATGTGAGGCCACCCCCTGAGGACCTACAATGATCTTATCTGAGGTCAAAACCCACTCAGTATCTTGCAAAGTAGAGGCAAAATGCTCTCTAAAACAATCATCAGAGTCACGGTCATAAAAGAGTGTCAGATGTATAGGATCTGGAGGGGGAACATAGGGTCGCAGAGCATCAAGCCATGGCTTCCAAGACAAGTACGCAGAGTAGATGCCCAGTTGCTGTGTTGTTTCAGGGCGTAGCAAAGCCCAGTAGATGTCAGCGACCTCCTCCTGCGTTGGTTTAAGCAGACATTGTGAGGCTGGAGAGGAAGATGATTGTGAACAAGTCCAACAAGTCCCATTGGGCAGAGTGACTTTCAGCCCAGTTGGTTCACACAAAATGGTCGCCCCCATCTTTTTCAACAAGTCTCTACCCAGCAGGTTTACTGGTACATCCTTAGACAAAACAAAAGGATGAGTCAAAGACTGCGGTCCTGCTGTGATTAGGAGAGGTTCAGTTAAATGCAGTTTTTGTTGCACCCCAGAGAAGCCCACCACTGACACCGTGTCAGATGTGGCGTGTTCGGAAAAGTCCAGGTCATTCAACGTGGAGTATGTGGCACCTGTGTCCACCAAGAAGGACAAGTCCTTGTTCATGACTTTCATCCGTATCATAGGGTCTGCACCTCCCCCTATGGACTGGTTTCTCTGTGGGGTGTGTCATTGCTGGTATGAAGAGCTGGACCCTGAGCCATGGGCCCACTCTCTTTGTGGAGCCGGGTGCTGGCCAGCTGGAGCCATCTGTGAGTTGGGAGCTGAGTGAAGGCGTCCTTCCCTCTGTGACTGTGCTTGTTTGTGAAAACATTCACGGGCCCAATGTCCTGGCTTCAAACAAAAATGGCAGACGTCTTGTGCTCTGTTTCCCTGCAGGTTACCTCGGCTATAGCCCCTGCCCCGCGCTCTTCCTCCTCTCCTCCACTGCCCCCTGACCGGACCCTGAGATGAGTTATTATAATATGGCTGGGGTGCCGTGTGCTGCTGTGGGGTGTTAAACACACCTCCCTCCCCAGTAACCATCTGTTTGGCCTCTTTCTTTGATTGCACCACATCTCTAGCTTGCTTTAGTTGTAATTTCAGCAGCTGAGTTTGCATGTCTTTTAAATCAGCTGAACTTTTTACCTCCTCATCTGCTACTTCCTGCAGATGATGAATTAAGTGACGTTCCCATTTCTCTGCATCAGCAGTGGGAAGGTCAGGGTTTGCTTTTATTGCTTTACTGACAGCTGCTGGAACACCATCAAGGATAGCTTGTCTAAAGAAATATCTCTGTCCCGCACCTTGCCCGTGGCAGTGTGTTCTATCATGCCACTCTTGCTTACACTGATCTAAATAAACTGTGGGGTTCTGTCCAGGTTTCCAATGAAACTTAGGCACCCCTGAACCCTCCGGGAGTGGGTAAGCCTCCCTAAGGGCTCCTGCGAACCTATTTAAGTGATTTGTCATGGGTTCTGAGTCGAGAACTGTGCGATTCCAACCTGCTGCCCGTTCCAATTCATCCATCCTAGTGGAAGTGACACATCTCCCCAACAAAGCTCTCACATCCCCCACTGCCAATGTGATCCCTTTGGTGAGGCTGTCCACTGAGTTCAACCATTTGCTGGCCCCCTCTGTTAGGGGGGGCAATTTCTCCACCAAGGCCTGAATGTCTCCCAGAGCAAAAGGTTTGTACCTGACTTGTGTACCTGCTTGGAACAAGGGATAGCTGCTGCTGGAAAAAGAACAATTTTCAAACCCTTGCGTCTCCTCATGCTCCATAAGACTAATGGGGTGTGATGTTACAGGAAGTGGTGTACTGGGTGTGGTGTTGTAGAGGGGAAGCGGTGTACTGGTGTTTTCCATCCGATTGGATGGAAGAGGAGGAGAGGTCATAACCTCTGAAGTGATCCGAAGAGGGCCTTCGGCCAAGGGGGGGTTCCCGGGCCTTGATGTGTTGTGGGGTGTCAGATTTAACATCCTGTCAGTTAATTCAGGCCTGTTTCCCCACCCAGGAGCGTCAGGAGGAACATATTTTTGCCCTGATGTCTCACTTAAAGTGAGCGAGAGGGGCCCTGGGGCCACTGGGTGGTAAAACGACACCTGTGACCTTGGGGGTGTTATTGGAGAGAAGGGAGGAGGGGTTATAGATATTGAGCTGACAGCTGCCTTTTGGGACCCATGTGTGTTCATAAAGTCTCTGAAGTCTGATGCACTCACTGATCCCACCTCACTCTTGGTAACCAGATTCTCTGATGTCATGGAATTCTCTTGTACTAAGGTGGAGGGAGCTTCTTCTATCTTTACCACGCCCCCTTCTACATGATATATTGGGTACATGCTTTTTACCGATGGTGCTGGTGGGGTGCTGTTATAGGGTGGAGGCTCAAGAATTCCTGTTTTCTCACTTTTCTCCATAGTCAGTAAATGTAACACTCCTTGTGCTATTAAAACCAGTTTAAACCACTCTTTGCAACTGCTGTCTGATGCAGTCAACAATTTTTTATATTTCCCTTTTTGTAAAGCATTGGCCTCTTTCTTTTGCTTTTCAAAACCTTCTATTTCTTCCTTACACGTCCTTATTTTTTTCCATATTAAACTCACCACGTTACTTTTACCTGTTTTGTCAGTTAATTCCTCTAATTTTTTTAAGAGCTGTTTTTCCTGTTTTTTGTCCTGCATTGATATATTTATTGCCTGTGTTATAATTTTCTTTTGTTCTTCTATGGGTTTAAATGAGGCGCTCCCGCACTTCTGACTAAAATTCCCTTCCATCTCAGCTGTTATACCTTTGTCCATTCTCACAGTAAAACATGCACACACCACACAGCTATTAATCTTTATTGTCACAGGAACCAGGACTCAGTGAATACACGGGTGCCTCCCACACTGGAAGGGTCGAGACAGACTGCGCGTTCCTTATGGCAAGTCAGCCCGTCCGATTCTTTTCCCGTGTACCACTCCGGAACTCTTTTTTCTTTTCTTCTTCCACACACACACACGCTGGCCTTATAATTCAACAAGACTTACAACACTTAAGACTGACCAGCTCACGCTGGCCTTATAACTCACAGGACAGACCACGGACAAACAGACCAGCCCAACAGGCACGCGGAGCTCTGACGCCAGAAACCTCAGCAATAAAAAGAATTTATTTTTATTTTTATTTTTTTTAGAACCTTTTGAGTGTAACATCAGATTGGTTTGACGTGTGTTGGCTCCTCACAGTGTTCGTACCCTCACTGGTTTAGAACATAAAAAAGATTTAGTATTCTGTGACTAATTTTATTCTATTTTTAACTGGTCCAAATTTTGGAACTCTTATCGGATTATTTTATCAGCGAAAGTCAGCGTGTTCATTTCAAAACTCTCACCTAGCCCCGCCCTTACTTATTTAATCTCGAATTATAAGTAAGTCTAAATTGTCACTGTTTTAAACTAGACACAACCTAGTAAGATTACAGTTGAACTTGGTCTCAGAGTTACAGGGTCAGCGGCGAATAAATTATTTATTTATTCTAAAACCCCGACCCCTCTGTTCCAAACGCCCGTCGGCATTAGGGAGGCGCGACCACTGCGTGATTTACCTGGGACTTGGGTATTATTATTTACTTCATGTATACGTATACTTGTCTTATTTCATTATCTTAATGAGTCCAACACACTGAGTTAAAATTTGCCTATTAATGTCCAATCACAGATTTCGTTTAAACAGGAATCTGCTTACCTTCTTTGTAAAGTGACCGGTCAGTGATCAGTGCTCTGGACTCCTCTGCCCCTTCCTGTCCGCGCGTGCAACCAACTCGGTAGGAACCTCCAATTGTTGACGTATGTTCTTATCCGCCCCAGAATTCGTTATTTGGTTCACTTTGGATCAGAAAGGAAAAACACGCTGAAAACACGACAAACGCTCATAATTTAAAGTTCCAAAAAACCAGTTTAATTAATCATAAGTTTAAAAAAAGAAAGTCACAGAATACATTATGCTATTCTTAAAAGTCATTACATTTGTTCAAAAGAGAGCCAGGGAGACAGTGGGGAGAGAATGGGTGGAAGAAAAGACATTTTATGTGTTTCAAGGAAGACCTCATACAACCTGATTAGTCTGAATCCAAGTCTCTTCACCCCGGGGCCTTTCTGCGTTCCCGCTGGAGGAGGATACCCATGTTTATATACTCCTGCAGGATATTCCTGCCTTCCACCAATCACCAAGGCCCTTCTTTGTCTCTCTGGTGGGGTATTTCCCCCCCCTTAACTGATAGAGGAAATACCATTTGTTTTTTCAGCTGGCTGAACTCTTTTTTTTGGTAAAAGAGTGAAGGATAATATTCATTCATTCAACCTTTATTTATACAGGCTGACCTTACACAGTTCTACTTTTAATCTGATTGAAAACTACTTCACAACTATTATATAATTAATGCACAAGTGCTTTATGATCAAGGTATTAATTGTTTTACTACGTTTTATGCAACCATGTTCTCTGCGCCTTCAAGTGAACACAGTTTTCAGAGCTGGACACCTTTCTTCCAACTCACATGAGGCTTATGGGGGACATGTGGCTTAACACCCAGAACAAAGGGACCAGTGTCTCCTTGCCAGTCATATAAATCTGTGAAGTCATAAAACTGACAAAAGGCACCAAGGCCCCCCCCGCCACAAGTCACTCAAAGACCAGAAGAGACCCACTTTCAAGCATTCCTTAAGTCCCAAAGCCTCACATGAGTAGATGCTCACATTCTGTCTCCTCTCAGAAAACCCTTACCATTTTATGAGAGAAAATTGATCATTTTTAACATCGTATGAAAAACCTCTTCGATATAATGAAAACACAAAGACAAAATTATTTTATTTCATGACACACGCCTGTTCAACCAGACAACATAACAATATAGCAAGCATTAGAGATGCAGGGGGCAACAGACACTTTGATAAGAAAAATATTAGTTCTGTATTTGTGTCGTTTTACAAATCTTTATACAAATCTGATAACAATAGCACGAAAGATGAACTGGATACATATATTTCTAGAGTCAAGCTGCCAACACTGACAGAAGAGCAGCGAAACATTATGGGTAGGCCCATACAGGAAAGAGAAGTATTGGAAGCTATAGCACTAATGCGTAGTGGGAAATCACCAGGCCCTGATGGATTTTCAGCCAAATGGTTTAAAGCATATAAGTATAAACTTAAAGCATCTAACTAAAACTTTTAATTACAGCTTTGATATCACACACCGGTTGCCAGAAACAATGTCTTCAGCTAATATTTGTTTAATCTTGAAAAAAAAAACAAAGACCCAGAAGACCCAGCCTTTTACAGGCCCGTCTCCCTTATTAATGTGGATGCAAATATTCTGGCGAACGTGCTGACCCTTAAGCTTGAACCTATGATTGCCCGTTTGGTAAAACTGGATCAAACAGGATTCATCAAAGGAAGAAATTTATTTCACTATCGGTCTTTTGCACATGACGTCACGGCTCATGTCTTTTTGCACTTACGGTCGCCATGTTGGGTGTATACCGGTTCATTTAAACAGAGGAAGTCCATGTTAAACACAGTGCGATACAGAACAATAACATCAGCAAAATGCAAACTAAATATAAAAATGAGCAGAAGCCTTATAGAGAGAAACTCAACCTTGAAGCCAGAGAACGTTACATGGTGAAGTTAGCTTGAATTAACAGCATTGATCCTTACGAGGTAGCAGCTAAGGCATGGACTTCCTCTGTTTAAATGAACCAATGATCCATACAATATGGCGACCGGGAGTGCAAAATGTCACGTGTCTGCAAAAGACCGATATTAGGAGGCTTATGAATATTATAGTTTGCCAGTAATAATGTCATACAAGGATTAGTGATGTCGCTGGACTCACTGAAGGCCTTTGATAGAGTCGAATGGCCCTTTCTCTTTTGTACTATGGACAAATTCAAAATTGGGACAGGATTCATTGAATGGGTAAAATTATTGTATCGATCCCCTAAAGCCTCCATAATTGTCAACTCCCATTGCTCAGATCCTTTCCTCCTTGAGCGAGGAACCCGACAGGGGTGTCCATTGAGTCCTCTCTTGTTTGCACTGGCTATTGAGCCATTTGCAGAGCTTATAAGAACCGAAACCAAGATAAAGGGGATAGAGGTTGGAGATAAAACACATAAAATCTCTCTCTATGCGGATGATGTACTTTTATTTTTGGATAAGATTGATACATCCATCCCGCATCTGATGGAATGCTTAAAGCAATTCGGACACGTGTCTGATTTTAAGGTTAATTTGTTAAAGACAGAGGTCATGCCTGTTGGGGCTATGACAGAGTCTATTGTACCCAGTAACCTCCCCTTCCATTGTTCACCGGTAGGAATAACTTATCTCGGAATAAGAATCAGCCCTTCTCTTAAAAAACTAGTAAAACTTAACCTGGAACCAATTATGGCTGGAGTAAAGGAAGATCTACTTAGGTGGGGAACTTTACCTGTCTCCTGGTTGGGTAGGATGAGTGTGCTCAAAATGAACATATTACCCAGGATGTTATACTGTCTTCAGATGTTGTCAAACTCAATTCCAAACAGCTTCTTCATAAATCTCAATAAGGTGTTTACACATTTCATATGGCAAGGGAAAAAGGTCAGAATGAAATTAGGTAAATTATAAAGAAGTAAGGAAAGAGGAGGACTTGGAGTCCCTAACATGCGTTTGTATTACTGGGCGGCTCAAAAAAGATACTTGAAAGAATGGGTGAATCCAGATAGTACGAACACATGGATTGATGTAGAATCCAAGAACTGTGGTATGTTGAACCTAAAAGATGGCCCCTTTGTTAGTTATAAGAAAGCAAAAATTGAGGTCCAAAACAATTATATAGTACTGAACACACTAATTACATGGAACAAGATCAAGGCATATTTAAAAATGAAGGATCACTTCTCTCTGCTAGCCCCTGTATGGAGTAACCCTGATTTCCCTCTGTCATGTCAGGACCCGGTGTTCAAAGTGTGGAGAGATAAGGGTCTAGATTGCCTCACTAAATTTTTTGAAGGAGAAGCAATGGAATCATTTGAAAACCTGAAGAGTAAATATAGCTTGCAACAATCTCACTTCTACCACTTTCTACAATTCATACATAAAAATACTAGGGCCCCAAAGACATTGTTTCTAGAAGACATTCTTATTAAGACCAAATCAAAGAAATTTATATCTTATATCTATGACAAACTTGGGTCGAATCTAGGATGTTCTTGTGATTATTTACGGAGACAATATGGCAAATGGATTAGGATTGGCATATCGAGGATGACACTTGGACATCGATCTTGAGAAACACACATAATATGTCGACGTGTAATGCGGACAGAGAGACACAATTTAAAATACTTCACAGGCTTCATATCACACTGATACTGAGGGGCAGGCTGGGGCTGGGATCTTCAACCTGTAGTAAATGTAATTTAGAACCTGGCACGTACACACATGTTTTGGAAATCAGGAAATGTGTAAAGATTGATCAGTTTTGGGGTGAGATACATGCTGAGGTGACCTCTTTGATGGGGTATGAGTATGACCTAGATTTATCACCCCTTCACTGTATTTTGGGAGCTAAAGTGGACACTGCAAAGAACACCCAGAACACAAAAATTATAGGAATATGTCTACATGCTGCAAGGAAGGCCATCCTCAAGTTTTGGATATCACAGGAAGTCCCACATTGAGTTACTGGTATAAGGAGCTTCTGAGAAGACTTCCTTTGGAAAAACTGACCTACACCTTGTGGAAACCACTCCTGGATGGACTAGATCCCACAGGCCTCAACTTTACAATTACATAGGAGATGACATGCTGCCTCATTATAACTTTTTAATTATTATTACTATTATTATTATTATTATTATTATTTCTTTTTTCAGTTGATCTGTTTGTATTTTTATTTATCTTCTTCTGTTTTTTTTATTATTATTTTTTTATTATGCTTTTTTGGTTATTGTAGAACCTGCTGTGTGTTTACCTGTTTTATTGAAATTGTTCATGTTGGGAGGGGGAAAAAAAAGAAAGAAACGTCGGGGTTTCTCTATATATTCTATAATTAACAGGTGTGTTTGTATTTGCTATGAGAACCTCAATAAATAAATCTGCCAAAAAAAAAGATTGTAAACTCAATCATCCAGGTAACAAAACAAAAAAAAGGTTAAACTGTGTCATCTGGACCAATTTCTTCAAGTGAGAAGGCCAAATGTTTTAGGCCATCTGTCCTAAAACATTTGATTGTTGTACATGATGATTGACTGTTTTGGATTTGAGTGTTTTGCATGTGTTAAACACCTACTTCTGAGATTCCAACAGGAGGTTGTCTTGAAACACAGCAGTGAAGGCTACCTATTGGACAGATCTGGTTGGCAGGCCGTAGACTGAGGAAGTCCTCTGGATGGAGGGCAAAGCATTTCTCACTTAAATAAACTGGTCCAGATTACATGATTTAACCTTTTTTGTAGTTTTACTTTTATGTCTTTTCAGTGTTTTCAGATAACAAGTTGTGAGAGTAGTTAAAAAATATAGTACAGGAAGTCCTTTTCAGAATATAAATTAACTTTAAATTATTTTCTTTTAATTTGCCAGACTGAAAGATTTTTCCTCTAAAATAAAATTTAATTCAGCAGGAAGCTCAGTCCTCACCTCCTTCTACAGGTGTGCAGTAGAGAACATCCTGTGCTCCAGCATCAACGTGTGGCATGGAGGCTGCACAGCTGCAGAAAGAAAAGCTTTGCAGAGAGTGGTGAAGGCTGCACAGAAGTCTGTTGGAGTCAGTCTCCCCACCATCACAGACATTTACACCTCCAGATGCAGGAAGAGGGCCACCTGCATCATGAAGGACTCACTCACCCAGCACACACACTTTTTGCCCCACTCCCCTCAGGAAGGAGGTTGCGGAGCATTAAGTGTAGAACCACTAGACTGAGGAACAGCTTCTACCCTGAAGCTGTTAGACTCATGAATCTCTAACCAGAACAATTACTGTGATGTCACTTTAATTTGTGATGTCACTTTATATGTGCTGCTGATTATGTATGCTGCTGATCTCTTGCCTTTATGTTGCTGTATTCTTACTCATCTGCTCACTTCAGACTCATGTTCAAGCTGCTGTTTAATATACTGTGTTATTTTACATTATTAGTGTTTAGCGTATGTCTTAGATCCTCATATAATGCTTCTTTTTATACTTTATACTTTTGCTATTTTTGGGTGTAACACTTGACCTTCCACCTTATGTACCACATGTGATGCAGGACATCCTTGCGAAAGAGAATAATCTCAAATGAAATTCTTCATATA
>JBBPBX010055118.1:7738-23216 GCA_038048925.1 Garcialebias charrua | reverse complement strand
TCCAAGGGCCTTGGGCCCCGTGACCCCTTGGGGGCCAGTTATATTAGGGAAGGGACCTTCCTGTAAATGTGTTCCCATACCACCCGGACCGGTAGTGCTAGGGAACAGGAGCAGCTGTTAGATAAACGTGGACCAGAACATTTTGCTCTTTCTCCTCTTAGGGAGAGGCACGGCACGGAGGGAGTGCAGGTTTTGTATGTGAACAGACCTCCGGATTCCAGTCCGTTCCATGACCAGGTCTGGTTCACAAGCCTTTGGCCCCATCATTACCCTGGAGCTTGGTAAAACTCCAGGGAGCTGTGTCTCTCCTGATGAGGGGATGCCATTTAAAAACAGAGCTGATTCAGTGCAATGAGCACTGTCACATGTTGCAGGTTCACTGCTTGTGCACGGTCTGCTGTCTGTGTAAGATGAAAAGTTAGTTTCAGCATAAGGATGTAAAACTGCACTAAACACCTTTTTCTGCTGAGCACCTATAAGCATGGCTGATGACATTAAGTCCAGACCTTTCCGAGCATGTGGAAGAGGAAACTGATCCAGCCCTGGTGCATTTCCTGTTTTGTAACGTTTGTTTACAGACCCTGCAACATCATCACTGTCTCCTTTGCCAGCATGTGAGTCTGGCCCGGCCCTGTGGGCCTTTGACGTGGCCTCCCCGTCACTCATTGCTGAAATAGCAAGAGATTTTCATTAATGAAAAGTGCGTTATAAATTGAATTCATTATTATTATTATTATTACTGTATTATTATTAAATACACTGAAAAGCACCTGGTGGCTAAAACGGCATGTCGCCATGGTTACCAGGTTCTGTCTGCGCGCCCTCCGGTCGTGCGGACGTGTTGCAGGTTTGTTGAATTTGTGTATTGTCGGCCCTGTGGGTTCCGACGGGGTGGGGATTGAAAGACGTGAACCCCCTCACCTGGCCCCGTGGGTGCCGATGTACTTGTTTGCAGACGCCTCTGGGTCTGTCTGTTGCAGACAGCCCTGAGGCCACCCGCTAGGGCTTATTGTCTGAGCTAGTACCCCATGAGCCGCGAGGGAAGGGGGGGGACAGACCCCCCACCCTTTATAGCAATCGGTATCAGAGGGAAGCTGTGTTGTTGATGTTGCTGTTTTTTTGTTTGTTTGTTTTTTGTCAAGAAACAGGGTGAGGCTGTTCTTTGAGTTTTCATTTGTGTTTTTGTGTAACGACATTTCTGACTTTATGTCACTTACAGCAGAAAAACCATGTTTTGTGCACACATCAAAGTCACCAGCTTTTTGTACCTTTTTACAAATAAAGTCTGGACATATAAAATTCAGCTCCCGTACCACGTGGGCGGGCGAGCCTGTAAAGCTAAGCAGAGGCCCGTTTCATCAGGCACGTTTCTGTCTTGTGTCCCGATTTGCCGAGGAGGTCCTCTGTTGGACCGCCTGGCGGGGAACGAACCTGTTCCTACTCCAGGAATGACTGGCTTGTGGCGGACCCGGTGGGGGTCTTTGCCGGTGCTCCCCCTCGTACGCCGGTCTCTTTTGCGGCGGATTACGTGTGGTTGAGCGGTGCCGAGGCTGCACGGGCCTGTTCCCAGCTGTCTCCCTGGGGGGGGCAAAAGCTCTCCTGGGCATGCCTTCCCGGAGGGCCTCAGCCTGTTTGCGCCTCTGTTCAAGCCTTGTCTGAATCCGGTCCAGAGCCTTTCCAAACAGTCCCGTCGGTTCTATCGAGTGGTGCAGAAAATGAATCCGTTGTCCCTCCGGGAGGTCTGTTAGAGTCATCCACAGATGACGCTGGGCAATGACCACCTCAGCCATGCATCTGCCCTGTGCAATGGCTGCAGTACCCATCATGCGGAGCACAAAGTCTGTTGCCCTGCAGGCTTCCTCCAGCACTTCGGTGGCAGCCTGCTTGTCTGTCGTCACCTGGAGCTCCTGGAGCTTTTCAGCCAGGTATGCCTTTATCACAGCGGACGCGTTCATGGCGCGCGCCGCTAGGCCCTGATCCCTGTAGCATTTCTCGAGCTGAGTAGCTAAGGCTCGACAGGCTTTACTGGGCAGAGTCGGTTTTGTTCCAGAGGACCTGGGGGCCAAATGGGATGCAAGCGTGTCCTCCATTTGTGGCACGTTGGCTATTCCTGCTGCCTCCATTCCAGCCACGTCGAGGAACTGTGAGAGTGGGAGCAGCATAGGAGCCCTGGGCTCAGGCCAGGTGCGAGTCAGCTCTGTGAGGAAATCCGGGAAGATGGGCATCCTGTGCCTCGTTGTAGATTGCTGCTTTGCGTAAAAATAATTTCCTGCCAACCTCGTGACTTGTTGACGGGGTGGAGGTTCGGGCCACGGGATCTGCAGCGCGTCCGCCGCTCTGCGGCACAAGTCGAACAGAGCGGGGATTGAAGTGTCAGTCTCCGGGAGCACAGGCATGTGAGAGAGGTCCCCCTCCTCCCTGTCGTACTCGTGGTCAGCTTCGACGCCAGAAAATTCACTTGAGGCTGTTAGCGAAATCTCATCCGCGTTCATCATGCCTCGAGTGTCAAAGTCGGCTGTCGAGTCCCCGATGAGAGCCGCCACATCTGGGCTGTCGCCCCATTTGACTTGAGTACTGTCCTCCAAAACCATGCTCTCGAGCTCCGGCGTGGGAGTGCAGTCTCAGTGAGGTCCGGGTCTGTTGGCGCCGCAGCTGCGCCCATGGCTTTGGCCACGAAGTCCACCCGGTGCCTCCTCACTGCCTCCAGCATCTGGCAGCAGTGTGGGCAGAAGTCGGGCATTTTCGCATGCAGCATTCCTAGGCAGACAGGACAGGCCTCGTGGGTGTCTGTCGCCGAGAGGGAAAAACCGCAGCCGCTGGGGCAGGCGCGCGAGGTTGGGCTCGCCGTCCTGCTAGCCTTTTTCTGAAATCTCAGCTTTCGCTTTCCTCTCTCTGGAGCCATGTCCGAGAGAAGACAAGCAAGTCTTTCCAAAATTCTTTTTCGAGATGTCTCCTCCGTCGCGTCGCTTTCGCTGGCTAGCCTGCTACGACTTAGCAGGGTAGCGATGTGACGCAGTTAGCGCCGTCGAGCGAAGCAGTCTGCGGAGAGAAGAGAAGAAAAACTTCGGGGTTAAGGAAAAATGTGCCGGACTAGCTTTCGCCAGCCCAGCAGTGCGCAGGTAAAATTCTCTGTACGCTCAGCGTAGGGAGCGAGCTCACCTCTGGTCGAGCGATGAACAACAGAGAAGTCCCACGAAGAGAAGAGAAGTTCAGGTTTAAGCGAGGTGAAGGGCAAAAAGAGAAAGTAGGATGGGCGTCCGCATCTTAAGTACCTAGAGGGTGGGGTCTCTGGGGTGATGCTGATGCCCCCTGCCGTTAAGGCGTGATTGTATTCCTTCAGGTAATCGTGCGGGGGGGTCGCAATTTCCCTTAGCAATAGTGTTGCACCGAGTGACTGACTGAAAAGGGAACAAATATGTCAAAGTAGCAAAACAGACAGATTATAAGGCAGATGTAGAAAATCAAAAACAGGAACATGTCTGCATTGGTTTTTGCCAGGATTCCAACAGATTCTTAAAGCCATTTAGAGAGGTTAAGGCCGAGAGCTTCAGATCTTTTTACAAGATATTCCAGGAAGCAGGAGCGGAGTAGGAGAAGGCCCTTTTGTCTAGTTCATTTCTCACTGACGGAACACTGCAGGTAATCATGTGATGATTTTAATAACCAACAAATTAAAATTCTGTGTTGTAATATCCTTTGTCAGCTTGTGTCTGATGTGGTTTAAAACTTTGAACATGTTTTCAAAGGATTTTAAGGGATTTATCCATGTTTATTATTCTGCATCCATTTGAGAAACAATAAGGGACTTTTTAAAATACAGTAAAGACTTTTACTAGATAAGATATGTACCATGTCCAGATACCTTTAGTTTGCCTTCTTTAAGAACTTAAATGCATGTAAAACAACTTATGTATATATAAGAAATGTTTTGAACAGATAAACAAAGAAATGAAGCGTTTGTAAACCTTTTATTTATCTAAACCTTCCATACAACGTGTGAAAACCCCCATGTGTGTGTTTCTGGAGTAAAGGGAGCCTCCCGTCTGAAAAGACTCCATACATGAGGTAGCGAGGAGAATGCTGCGCCGGCTAAAAGACAAACTGTGGAGAGAGGAGAATACGAATCCTGCCTCCTTCTCCTTGCTCATTGATCCAGCACAGTGAGCACAAAAGCTACTGTTTGCGAGTGTGTTGAGCAATCCATCCACATGCATTAATGAAAGTGCTTGAAAAGTAATTCATGTAGGAAAACAGCATAGAAAAAATATCACAAAATACGTCAGAGTATTCGTTTACCACTACAAAAAAAATGTAACCAAAATTAGGTGAAAGATTCACCAGGGTCCAGTCACTATTATACAAATTAACAATTGTTTTGTAAAATATTACGACTAAAATTATAAGTTTTAAAGAGGCCCCCCAAAAAACTGCTACACTTTTCCCTTTTCTGATGAAGTGCAAGTATTCTCTTGTACTCCGCAGTTTTCAGCTCTGAGCTGAAGGTGAAATGGTGTTTGGGTGTGTGAGCGATTGCAGTCAGCCCAGCCCACATTTCTCTCCTCAAGTCTTCACACCCGTTGAGAGCCACACGCAAGCCATGATAAATCCTCGCTGCTTTATGTTGCTTTTAAGGGAGCATTATGCAGGCCAGTGTGGTTTTATCACTTTCTGTTTATCCTGGGAACACATCCTCACTAGACAAATCTCACACAGGAGTAGTGGATGACATTAATCTCCTCAGTGAAGAGAGACTGCTCCATTTTTTTCTCCTCCCAAGAAAATTTTACACTCTGACGAAACACGAAGCAAAACAAGAACCAAGTTATGAATCAGGTCAAAGCTGGAGATGTAACTGGAGCAGTCTGTGCACCACAATCAGCGTTTCGTGACGTAATGATCCATGGGACTATAATGTACCGTATTTTCCGCCTGATAACTCGCACCTTTCTATAAGTCGCTTTGTCCAATTACTGTATTGGCAATAAATTGGAAAAATCCATAAACATGTTGCACCTTTATTTAAGTCGCATCTATTATGCGTCACCGCTACGCGACGCGTCAGCGCGTCATTTGCCCTGCTGAAAATGGCGGCCACAGAAACATGCACGGAAGGACTTTTAACAAGATTAACACGGTAAAACAATAATTTTTCTGATGAAAATTATACCAAAGATGTGTCTTAGCTTAACCGTTCCTTAATAAATTCACATAAGTGTCAAATCTGCTGGATTTAAATTGTTTTGCTTTGACGTCTTCCAAACGGTCACGCACGCTGCGAAAATCAATTATAAATAAATCGAATTTTAACTCAGACAACTCCAACAGCTAACAGTTTGTAAATGACCACCCAGTAATTACTTTCTGTAAGTTTAAAGAACATCTGCTGTGTGGTTTATGAGTTATGTAGATAAATAGTAACAGTTTTTGCTAACAAACACTGAGCTAACAGTCGTTTCATACCTCCAGAGCAGGAGGCCGGGCAGCGACAGAGTATGTCCGACCAGAGGAGGTTGCCGTCGGACACATGAGGTGGAAACGGTCTGTGTACCCTAGTGGCCCAAAGTGGTACTGTACCATTTTTTTTGCCAAAATGAAAAACGTCATATCTGAGCCAAAAATTGGTCTAAAAATATGGGGGGGAATCCATAAACAAGTCTCACCTCTCTATTAGTCGCATTAGGCAAAAAGGTGTGACTTATAGACCGGAAATACAGTATTAGGCATGGGAGAAATTAGGATCAGTCAGTCAGTTTAGATTCGTAGCGATGAAAAACTCATAATTACTTGTATAATTGTTGTTTTTTAATGGATCAAGTTTTAATCCAAGGCTCTGCAATTTCTTTCGTGTTTGTGTTTTACGCTAAAATTACGACCGAGGCGAAACCTTAAAAACCAACATGTTGCCAAACTTCAGCTCAGAAATGATTAAACTGACTGAGTTATAGTCATTTTCAAATAGTTAATGGCAAAAATTTTAATGATTGTGCTCAGAATATGCTTTTAGCATCAGTCTCAGCTACTACCACACCAAATGTTAGGTCAGTTTTGAAGTGAGGGAGGAAGAAAGGTGACACTTGCTCCTCACTTCACTACACTTGTTTATTTATTTTTCATTCATGAAAGCATGGCACCAGCTGGTCATTTACTGAAAAACAACGTACCTGTAATTAATATGCTGGTGAAGATTCTGTAATTAATATTTATATATAATATATTAAGACCTGTAATTAATATTTTCACCCTTTAATAATCAGAAACCAGTCACTGAAGTAGAATATGTGAGTCTCACACCAAAACAAATAAATATTAATTCAAAGAAGGCGACCAAAGTGGTCTTTTGAAATTTTATTACAAAATTTTTTTTATTTTTTTTTATTAGTGATAAACAAAAGTAACAATGACAATGACAAAACTCACAATAACATGTCAAAAACACCATCAATATCTCATACAAGAATCACATCTCCTAAAGACTATAATACATTCTGATTGCAAAGGTTCAAGAAAAGTCTCAATAATACTTAAAATAAGTCCTTCACAGAATAAAAAAAAGAACTAAAAATAAAAAATAAGGGAATTAAAAGATGAAAAATAGAAAAAATAACAATAAATCAAAAAAAAAAATACAAATCAGGGGGCTAGAAACTAAAAAACTTCCATTAACTCATATAATTTTACTGCATTTTCATTCTGCATCTTTTTTAGACAACTTTTGAAAAAAGAAATATCATTTTTTAGAGCACTGATAGAAAGGGAGCATTTTGCGTATCGACATTTATGGATATAGTATTTTGTTACAATAATCAGAACATTTACAATAAATTCTAAGTTCTTATCTTTAATGAATAAACCAAATTGAATATTTTCTAAGGAAACAAAATCCAAGTTTATTCCCTTAGCAGACAGAAAGTTGTGAAGTTGTTTCCACAAGTTCAATACTTCTTCACATTCATAAAACAAATGTTTAGTTGTTTCCAATTGAGTCTTACAAAAACCACAATTTTCTACATTAAAATTAAATCTCTCTTTTAAGAATTGGTTTGAAGGATATATGTTATTTATAAATTTAAAATGTAGTTCTTTAAGTTTAGGAGGAATCGGAAATCTCAAATAATTTGTTCTTATTTTGACTCTTGTAGAATTATTAAAAGTTTGTAATAGAGCTGTGCTTTTTGTTCTTCCTGGGTACATGTTATTTATTGAATATTGGTTTAAAAACCTGTTGTTGCATTTACTTTCCCTAATATCCACATACTCAATTTGAATCTTATGGAATTTTATTACAAAATTAATCAAACTAAGAATCAACAACAATAAATAATCTAACAGTAAAATGATAAAGGATAATAATTTGTAGAATAACTGGTTCTAAAAGTAGCAAATGAATACTGAACCATCTGAAGAATAATTAATCTGTTAAGGATTAATTAGTGGCTGGGGAGAGGGAAGTCTGGGCCTCCCTACTTAGGCTGCTACCCCCGCGACCCAACCCCAGATAAGCGGACGAAAATGGATGGATGGATGGATGGATGGATGGAGGATTAATTATTTTTTATCTGCAAAATTAACCCATTGAGCAGGAATTATTTTGGTTTTTATACTCGCACAAATTTAGATAAAGTTTAAATATTTGATAAATAGTTTGCTTTGAATTTTGGTGAAGAGAAGTTATGGGGTCTAAGCCCGCTGTAGAGCGGGCATGACGTCATGCATTTAAATAGCCGCTGTAAACAAAGTAGACGGCATGTGAATTTTTCATATCAGGACTGTTGGACAGCAGAGACTTCAAACTTTATAAAAGTAGTGTTTTTATATTGATTTTGTTTTATGTTTACTTCAAAATACAACCAGAAATATGACAGGTAATTGTCGCCATATTGCGTGCGCATTTTACGCATGTGGAATGCATTTTTTGGATGTTTTATGACCAAAAAATGAATTAATTCAAAATGAAAATCGTGTTTCCGATTTTCCTGAACTCACCACATTCGTGAAGCAACCAATCAGCATGGCATCCATTATCTCTCGTGATCACAAAAAAACAGAAACATGAAGTTTTGACGATTGTGGGGGAACGAAGCACCGTTGACAGTTCGGACTTTTGCAGGTTTGTTTGGTTTTTTGATTATTTAGTATGCATTAGTGTGTGTGCAGAGTTTGTAGTCGTGTTTTGGTCGGTTTGTCAGAATGAAAGGGGGAAAAACACAGAGAATTTGTGATGGAGATACTGTTTTGACACATATTGTAAATAGTTGTAAAAAAAACACAAGGGAAATTGCCCACTATAAGTCTTTTGCACGTGACGTCACGGCTCGTGTCTTTTTCAGAGAGTCAGAGTCAGAGAGAATTTATTGTCATTTGCACCGCATGTAGTACATGTGTTGAAAACGAGATTATGTACACAGGGTCCCAGTTACATCCAACAACAAATGCAAGAGAAAAACAATAATAACATCTAGGATTAACTAAGAGAGACATCAGCTAGTAATACACTAAGCCCTAATGTAGTAGAAAAACATCATTATAAACAGCAGCACGAACATGAGCAGATGGTCACAGATGAACGCAGCAACAAGAAACAGATCAGTATCAGTATGATGTGACATTTTGCAGTGTTTATTCTTATTATTTATTTATTCATGAGTCTGACAGCCTCAGGGTAGAAGCTGTTTCTCAGTCTAGTGGTTCTACATTTGATGCTCCTCAACCTCCGTCCCGAGGGGAGTGGTGCAAAGAGTGAGTGTGCTGGGTGAGTGAGGTCTTTCATGATGCAGGTGGCTCTTTTTCTGCATCTGGAGGTGTAAATGTCTGTGATGGTGGGGAGACTGACTCCCACAGACTTCTGTGCAGCCTTCACCACTCTCTGCAGAGCTTTTCTCTCTGCAACTGTGCAGCCTCCATGCCACACGTTGATGCTGGAGCACAGGACGCTCTCCACTGCACACCTGTAGAACGAGGTGAGGACTGGGCTTCTCAGACCGGCTCGTCTCAGCCGTCTGAGGAAGTAGAGTCTCTGATGACCTTTCTTGATCAGGCTGGTGGTGTTGTTGCTCCAGCTGAGGTTATCATTCAAGTGTACACCCAGGTATTTGTAGCTGGAGACCACCTCCACCGCAGATCCACCTATATACAGTGGGGTGTGGGTGTGTTTGTTCCTTCTGAAGTCCACAATCATCTCCTTCGTCTTCTTCACATTCATGTGAAGGTTGTTCTCTTTGCACCAGCTCTCCAGATGTTCCACCTCCTGTCTGTAGCTGGATTCATCATTATCTGTGATGCATCCCACCACAGCTGTATCATCTGCAAACTTAACAATATGACAGCCTGGATGTGTGGCTGTACAATCATATGTGAGCAGAGTGAACAGAAGAGGGCTCAGCACACATCCTTGAGGAGAGCCAGTGCTGAGGGTGATGGTGGAGGAGGAGAAGTTGTGGATCTTCACGGACTGTGGTCTGTCTGTTAAGAAGTCTAAGACCCAGTTACAAATAGAGGGGCTTAGTCCAAGTGTGGATAGTTTGTCTATCAGAGTTTGGGGGATCATGGTGTTGAAGGCAGATGTGAAGTCCACAAAGAGCAGACGCACGTATGAGTCCTTCTGATCCAGGTGGGTGAGAGCAGTGTGGACCACGGAGGAGATGGCGTCCTCTGTTGATCGGTTCTCACGGTATGCATATTGATGAGGGTCCTCGTTGATGTTGACGGCTGTCTTGATGTGGGACATGACCAGTTTCTCAAAACATTTAGCGACTATCGGGGTGAGAGCCACCGGTCTGTAGTCATTCAGACCAGTCACTGTGGAGCTTTTTGGGACTGGGATGATGGTGGCGGTCTTCAGGCAGGTGGGAACTGACTCCAGTGCAAGTGAGGTGGTGAAGATGTCAGCCAGCACCTCACAGAGCTGGTCCGCACATTCCTTCAGAACTTTCCCTGGGATGTTGTCTGGACCCGTAGCTTTATGAGGGTTGATCCTTCTGAGACTGCCTCTCACTTCTGCTGCGGTCACTTTGAGGTGCTCCTCGTCTGGTGATGAGGTGAGTCTGGTGCTAGTTGGTCTGTTTGGATCATCAAAACGTGCATAAAACTTATTGAGGGCATCAGGCAGGGATGGGTCCCTGGGGCATTGTTTGCTTTTGCCCTTGTAGTCTGTTAAGCATTTGATGCCCTGCCACATGCTCCTTGGATCATGTGAGGTGAACTGTCCCTCGATCCTCTGTGCATACGCGGCTTTGGCCTTCTTTATGCCATCATCCAGTTCTCTCCTGCACTTTCTCAACTCCTCAGTATCTTTAGACTTGAATGCAGTGTCCCTGGCTGCCAGCAGGGTGCGGACATCCTTATTTAGCCAGGGTTTTTGATTGGGGTAAAATTTAACACACTTTCTTATGGATACATTTTCAGCACATGTACTGATGTAACCCAGGACAGAGGAAGCATAAAGCTCCAGGTCAATTGAATTTCCATTCGTAGCTGCCTCTTTGAAGACAGACCAGTTTGTGTTTTCAAAGCAGTCTCTTAGCATGGGGGAACTATCTTGGCGCCACGATGTTATCACTCTTTGTTCTGGCATCGAACGTCGGAGTGGGGGGAGCTGTCTAGGGACCAATAGCAGGGAGCGATGGTCGGAAGCCCCGATCGGTGGGCGTGGCTTCGCCGTGTACGCCCCCTTCACATTCGTGTAGACCTGGTCTAATGTCTTATTTCCTCGTGTTTCTGTGAAAACGTGCTGATTGAAGGTTGGAAGGATGACACGTAAATCCACGTGATTGAAGTCCCCGGAAACAATGAAAAACCCCTCAGGATATTTACACTGCAGCGAGGTGAGTAACTCATGAATTTCTTCCTGGGCGACTTTAGCATTAGCATCGGGGGGTATGTAAACATTGCTTATTATTATCGCTGAATAGTCGCGGGGGAGGTAATGTGGCCGACATCTTATTGTTAAAAGCTCCACAGCAGCTGAGCAGATCCTGCTGATAACGGCACAGTTCGTGCACCAGTCTTTGTTAACGTAAATGCAGACACCTCCACCTCGCGTTTTCCCCGTAGTCTCGATGCACCGGTCCGTTCTGAAAAATAGTTTATTATCCAACTCGTAAACAGAGTCAGGAGTGTCTTCATTGATCCATGTTTCCGTGAGACAAAGCACCGAACATCTCCTCATCTCCTCCGACGTTGTTACTCTCAGACGAAGCAGGTCCATCTTGTTGTCGAGCGAACGCACATTGGACAGAAATAAAGCCGGCATCGGGGGTTTACCGGTTTTAGCGTCTGCTCGTAGTCTCGTCATGATTCCTGCTCGACAGCCACGTTTTTTCCCTCGAGAGCACCGCTTTCTTTTCTTTCCTCCGCGCATCTGCTTCCAGAAAGATGATCTAAGCAGATCCAATCTTCCGAGCTCTGATTTGAGTTCGTTGCTGATTTCAGCTGTGCCTTGTGGTAAATCCGCTCCAATTCTCAACAGCTCAGTTCGGCTATAATTCACCCGCAAAAAACGCGCAGAGTCAGGTACAAAAACACTATTAAAACTACTAAAAACTGGGAATGTTCTGGGAGCCCATGAAGCTGCTACTGGTCTGAGCGCGGCCATCTTGGAGCACCTCCGAGCCATTTTGGGTGCATACCGGTTCATTTAAACAGAGGAAGTCCATGTTAAACACAGTGCGATACAGAACAATAACATCAGCAAAATGCAAACAAAATATGAAAATGAGCAGCAGCCTTATAGAGAGAAACTCATTTGACGAATTTGGTGCTCATTTTTATATTTAGTATGATGTGAAAATATGTATACTAATTCGTTTTTTACTAAGTTTGTACACAAGTTCTTAAAATTTACCAATGAAATTTTCATTTTAGGCTGTCAAAATGGTTCGTTCAATATTTTTGTGAGTTTCACAGTAAACATATCAATATTTTTCACACTCTGGTTTTGTTTTTTATGTTTTTTGCTCCAATGTGATAATGCATTTTGTCAAAATGAAACTTCTTCTTTTTTCAGCTTCTCCCTGCATTAGGGGTCGCCACAGCGAACTGGTTGCACGAAGATTTGGCAGTTGTTTTTTTTACGTCGGATGCCCTTCCTGACACAACCACAGACCACCGAGCTACCACAGCCCTCTGTGTGGAGCAGAGAGCTGATATCTAGGGTTCCCGGGGTAGCAGATGGTGTGGGTTAAGGGCCTTGCTCAAGGGCCCAGAGTGGGGCAGATGAGGGTGGAGACAGGTGTGACTGCTTCACTTATCCCACCCACATTTTTGATGTTGTCGGTACCGGGGCTTGAACCGGCGACCTTCCGATCACAAGCTCACCGTTTAACCTCTGTGCCACCACTCCCCCATTTTGTTAAAATGAAACTAAAACTGTAAAATCATGAAGCCTATGTTGTCCTGAAAATAATGATACCAAACAAGGCAATGTAAATAATTTTTATGATGAAAATATAAGGGTAATTCAAAATTATACCGAAATGGCCATTTAGACCCCAGACCCCACAGAGTTTTAATGTGACCAGATCAAGTCAGTTATTACCACTGGAAGCCAGGAAATTATTTAAGCTGCATCAGTGAAAAATGGCACAACAAGACCCAAAGTTACATCATGTCACCAGGTTTCTGCTCCTTACCCGGTCAGTGTTGAGAGCTCGGGCTCACTCATCTTTCTGTGGTTCTGCTGGTGGATCAGACCAGGACACACCACAAGGAGAGGACTAGCAGGAACTGACACTGTGACTGTGTCAGGGGTCAGTGAGGACGTCAGTTCAAGTCAAAAGTAACTTTAAAAGAAAACAGTTCATAGTGAGTCTGGAAGACACCCAAAGGTCAGAGGTCACTGTCAGGGGAGCACATCTTCATGCTACATACTAAGTATTTGTAAAACTAAGTGATCCAATAAAGCTCAGTCAGGTCATCTGGACAGTATTTTTTGGGGGGGATTTGGTACCTGGATGACTGAGCATGAACTTTGTTAACACTGATTGATGTATATTCATAGGGTGGCCGAGATGGGGTAGGGGCAGGGCAGGCGACTCGGTACCCGAAAGTCCCACGTTCGATCCCCAGTCATTGCGCATCTTGTGGTATCTCTGAACAAGACATCCCATCCCCACTTGCTCCCGGGGCAGCCTTCAATAGCTGGCTTTGGTCTCCATAAGGCGCAGTTGGTTCCCACAATGCATGACTTTTTGTAAAATTGGTCCCCACAAGGCGACCTGAAACAAAAACGCACGCACATGCATGCCCATATGCACACACAAGCAAAAACATACTGTATTTGCCTGCCCTTGCCTTTCAGCAGTGGGCAGGAAATGTGAAATTCTGGCAAATAATTTCCAATTTTTCTCAAAATACATCTAATATTTCAGAGACAGTTTATTTTATTCAAACCAGCAACTTTTTCTCGTGTGCTTTATTTAGACGTGCATTCCAACTGCACCATATTTTCAGAAAGGTTTATCATACCTGTCATACTTTCAGAGCCATTTCCCTCCCTCACGAAGCCTAATATGTTCTGTCTCATTCTCAGACCACACACGTTCTTGTGCAGAAAATGATGTATTCCAGCTTTAAAGGTAATCGTTTTGGAAATAAAATGATTTATTCCCCCCCCCCCAATCACATACTCAAAACAGTGAGCTCAAATACACTTTGCTTTCATTATTATAATAATCAAATTTTATGTTCATGAAATCACAGGACAAATGAACATTTTCTTTTTATTCAGACTTTATAAACAATCTCTACACATGAGCAAATCCATCATTTATGCTTAATTTTAATGAAGCTCCAACACATTGTCAGTGTTTACATTAGTTGGTGCGGCTTTTAACACAATTATTCAAATTAAAAAACAATTTAATGAGACTGGTTGTTTCCAGTGTAAAAGTTTAACATATCATATTGTTCTTTAAAGTTTCAGATAAATGTAGTTATGGAAACTACACCTTCAACAGTCACCATCCTTCCATCTATTCATTATCTTAACCCACTTCATCCTTTTCAGGTCGTGGGGGGTCACTGGTGCCCATGTCCAGCCATCACTGTGGGAGAGGCAGGGGACACCCTGGACAGGTCAGGACATGTCATATGCAAGGTTAACACAGGGTTAACAGTACAATGAAATGCTTAGGACGAGAATAACCGATTCACTGATTCAAGAACCGATGTCCATCACAGGGACACATGGAGACAAACAACCATTCACTCTCTCTCTCACCTTGGGACAATTCAGAGTTACCATCAGTCTAACATGCATGTTTTTGGTCTGTGGAAGGAAACTGGAGTACCCGGAGAAACCCCACGCAGCACGGAGAGAACATGCAGACTCCACCCAGAAAGGCCCCACAGCTGGGATGTGAACCGGAGACCTTCTCGCCGAGAAGCAGCAGCTCTACCAACTGTGCCACCGTGCAAATGCGCAACTAACCAAAAATGTAAAAGTTTGCATCATTTTAAAACTGTTCGAATGCTAAACCTTTCAAGGTCAACTGAGTCATTCAAACTGTTACCCCAAACACCCCAATGACAACGGGACACACAACGACATCAAGTTCTCCTGATGGTGGCTCTGTTGGTAGACCTTTTGCCTCTCAGAGAGAAGGTTACCGGTTCAAATCCCGGCTGGATGGATGGATCCCAGCTGTGGGGCCATTCTGGTTGGAGTCTGCATGTTCTCTCCGTGCATGCGTGGGTTTTCTCCAGGTACTCCGGTTTCCTCCCACAGTCCAAAAACATGCATGTTAGACTGATTGGTAACTCTGAATTGTCCCTAGGTGAAAGAGAGAGAGAGAGAGAGAGAGTGAATGGATGTTTGTCTCATTTGTCCCTGATGGACTGGAGACCTGTCCTGGTGTCCCTGTAATTTTTTTTTTCATGTACCCTTTATTTATACAGGTAGTCTCATTGAGTTACGAGAACTCATTTCCAAGAGAGACCTGTTGGGGAGCAGATGGTGGGGGTTAAGGGCCTTGCTCAGGGGCCCAGAGTGGGCGAATGAGGGTGGAGGCAGGTGTGGGTGTTTCACCTTTTTCCACCCACATTTTTTGACGTTGTCGGTAACAGGGCTTGAACCGGCGATCTTCCGATCACAGGCCCACCGTCTCTGGCCTCTGTGCCACCACTCCCTCCTCCCCGATGGACTGGTAATGGACTGGAGATCCGTCCAGGGTTTCCCCAGCCTTCTCCACAGTGACTGTTGGACATGGGCACCAGTGACCCCGGTGACACAAAAAGAAAGATGAGTGTTAAAGAAAATTTATGGATGGATGGATGGATGGATGGATGGATAGATAGATATATGGATGGATGGATGGATGGATGGATATATGGATGGATGGATGGATGGATGGATGGATAGATAGATATATGGATGGATGGATGGATGGATGGATATATGGATGGATGGATGGATGGATGGTTGGATGGATGGATGGATGGATGGGTGGGTGGATGGATGGATGGATATGGATGGATGGATGGA
>JBBPBX010055117.1:0-23217 GCA_038048925.1 Garcialebias charrua | reverse complement strand
AAAAGACTAAAATTAGGCCTCGACCAGCACAGTTGTTTTGCCCAGCCCCTCCAGTATAGCTGCTTTTGATGCTCCTGGTTTACAATAATAAATAAATAATAAATAAATAATCCATACACGAGCAGTAGTTTTATGTCAAAAAGCCCAGAGTTCATAATTCTGATAGAACACAGACACAAGACAGCTTACATTTTTATTGTATAAATTTTCAGATGACACAGGATTAAAAAAAAAAAAAAGTAAATTGTGAATATATTAAATAGTCTTAACACCATATAAAGGAAGCAGTTGTGTAAATCTTTCCACCCAACATTACGCAGTAATAAAAGTGTAAATCTCAGTTTAGCCTCACTAATTAAACGCCTCCAGTGAAGATGGGCCTTCAGTCAGCAGAACAATGCGACCGCATTAAGGCTGCAACGTCAGATAATACAGTACACGTGTTCAGTACATGTGAAAAACTACATACAGCTGTGAGATCAGGTGCTTTACACATTTTGTTCATAGTTTTCACCAACAGTTGTGAACAAGTCATGCATCAGATCCCAGTTCATGAGCACTGGTCCGTTCCACTGCTTCAGAATGAGAAAGTTCTGTGAAGGATTACAGTTAGTGCCGTGCACGTTTCAACACTGGCAACCAAAACGTGCAGGTTATCATTATTAGCAGGATCTATTGGGTATCTAGCTATTTGAAAGATAGGAAACAGTTTGTGCAAATAAATGATGTTAGATCTGACCTCCGTGATATCACTTGTGGAGTTCCTCAGGGCTCTGTGCTTGGACCAAAGTTATTTATTTTATATGTGAATGACTTGGTAAATGTGTCAGGACTTCTTAAATGTGTTCTTTTTGCCGATGACACCACATTTTTCTGTTCGGGTAAAGACATAAAACAGATTTTGGATATGATGAAAACAGAATTTATAAAAATACAAACTTGGTTTAAATTAAACAAATTATCTTTGAATTTAGATAAAACTAATTACATGATATTCAGTAACAAAAAGAGAATTGTTGACGATCCATTTGAAATTGAAGATGTTGTGATCTGTAAAGTGAGTGAAGTGAAGTTTCTGGGTGTTATCATTGATGACAAACTGACATGGAAACATCATGTAAATTCCATTAAAACAAAAATAGCTAGATCAATTGCAGTACTGTATAAAGTCAGGGATTTTTTAATTGATAAAGCTCTGTATATGTTGTATAACACAATCATTGTTCCACATTTAATCTATTGTATTGAGGTTTGGGGAAAAGCGTGCAAAACAATTACAAAGCCTGTTTTTATTTTACAAAAGAGAGCTGTAAGAGTAATCACCAGAAAACATTTCAGTCACCCATCAAACACCTTGTTTCTTCAGCTAAATTTATTGAAATTCCAGGAATTGGTAGAATATAGTATTTTATCAGTTATGTATAGGGCTCATAATAACACATTACCTTTAAATATCCAAAGAAATTTTATAAAAAGACAAAGTTATTACAATCTCAAAGGGACAGAGATATTCATCAAACCACAATTCAGAACCAGCTTAAAGGGACGGTCTACCTCAATTCAGGGAGTTCGATTGTGGAATGTTCTGGAGAGTGATGTTAAAAATGCAAAATCAATGTATACATTTAAGAAAAAGGTCAAAAAGGACTTGCTCAAAAACTATATATGATGTAACTTAGTGTGTTTGTGTATTACACTTATGTTGACTGATGATGTAGCTTAGTGTGTTTGTGTATTACAGTTAGAAAAATTAAGTAGAGTTATTCATTTTGTGATGTAGTTTGTGTATTACAGTTAGAAAAATTAAGTAGAATTATTCATTTTGTGATGTAGTTTGTGTATTACAGTTAGAAAAATTAAATAGAATTATTCATTTTGTGATGTAGTTTGTGTATTACAGTTAGAAAAATTAAGTAGAATTATTCATTTTCTGATGTAGTTTGTGTATTACAGTTAGAATGATGTAGTTTGTGTATTACAGTTAGAAAAATTAAGTAGAATTATTCATTTTGTGATGTAGTTTGTGTATTACAGTTAGTAAAATTAAGTAGAACTATTCATTTTGTGATCATCATCATCATCATCAACTTTATTTGTAAAGCGCTTTAACACAGCCACAGCTGAAACAAAGCGCTGACCACCAAACTAATACACAGTGAACTAAAATTTCACTTTAAAATACAATAAAACGACAAGATAAACAGATAAAATCAATAAACATGAAGTAAAATCAAGTCTCAGTTGGGTTGAAGGCCAATGAGTATAGATGCGTTTTTAAACGTGTTTTAAAAATGGACAGTGAGGGAGCTTGTCGAATGTGTAAAGGCAGAGCATTCCATAACTCGGGGCCACCAACAGAGAAGGCCCTGTCTCCTCGAAGCTTCCTCTTACTCCGTGGAATGACCAGGAGCAGCTGGTCAGCAGACCTGAGTGACCGGGATGGAGTGTAATGGTGTAGAAGCTCTGCCAAATAAGGGGGGGCAAGGTTGTTTAAAACCTTAAAAACAAACAAGAGAATTTTAAAATGAACTCTAAAATACACGGGCAGCCAGTGGAGAGAAGCCAGGACAGGTGTGATGTGCTCTCTTTTACGTGTTCCGGTTAAAAGACGTGCAGCAGCATTTTGCACCAGCTGCAGACGTGCAAGTGAGGACTGGCTGACTCCAAGATAAAGAGAATTACAGTAATCCAGCCGTGATGAAATGAAGGCATGAATTACTGTTTCTAACTGTTGCCGTGAGAGAATAGATTGATGATGATGTAGTTTGTATATTACAGTTAGAAAAATTAAGTAGAATTATTCATTTTGTGATGTACAGTAGTTTGAAGGTTATCATTGGTTGAACAAACTGTGAAATAAGGGGCAGATATAATAAGATTTCATCTTCTTTCTGCTCCCTTCATTTTATCCTACTTGTATTCTTGTATCTGATGAAACTGTCTTGTATTGTTCTTTTAAAATGAATGAATAAACATCAAATCAAATACCGATAGTTTTGATAAAGATTTGTAACTGATCTCCTCAGGCCCATGCTAGTCTTTTAATTTGTGGAAAAATAATTACCGGTAAGTAATAATAGTAACTGGTAAGTAATAAAGCACAAGGTTAAAGTGAGTATAAGAATTAGATTGGTGTTGGATATGCCATTGTTTTTTAGAATCCTTTAAATTAAAAACAAATATGGTTGGTAGTACCTCGCTACTTTATGGTTCGTTTATCACAGACTCGCTCTATTGCGTTTTTTCAAAATAAGACTGGACATGACACACAATTGGCTGAGTGATGGATGAGCGCACGGTCGGCATTTAAATTACTTAAAAAAAATTATTTAGCACCTGCTGCACCTGCGTGCAGCCCACAGCTGCAGGAGGAGCGTCCTCCTGCAGTGTCATAATCTCCACTCTGCAGCGGAGAAGTGGGCATGGCCAAGAGCGCTGGCAGATGGCAGAGTGCAGCCGGAGGCTGAGATCATGACAGGCTGTTCTCTTTTAGGGCGTAGAAAATTGTTATGAACATTGCAAGAGTGTGGGAAGGGTTTAAAACGCTTTACCTTTATAAATACTAAAATAAACTAATACTTACTACTGCTACTACTTAGTACTTGTGTACATAATTTCGTTCCATCTCACGTGGTAATGACAATAAATTTTACTTGAACTTGAACTACTGGGGGGCATGGTCCCAACCCCCACGTGATAAACGAGGGACTACTGTACTTTATTTACCTTTACTTTAATTCTTACTGTTATCAAGATGACTCATATTTGTTGTAAGCAACCTATCTGAAGTACAGGTAGTCTCCGACTTATGACGGAGCTCCGTTCCTACGCCCATTCGTAACACGGAAATCGTCGTAAGTCGGAAAATACCTCCAAACAGCACCTCATACATGCACCTCATACGTCCAAACGGCCCCTCATACATAGAGTACTGTATTTTTACCAAGCACTTCGCCTATCCTAACACATTACCCTACATAATTATCAAAAAACACATGCATTCGGAGCTATAATGAAGGGAAAAAATAGTTAATTTCTTACTGGGAGCTGGTGAGCTTTCTGCAGCTTCACAGCTTTTACAGCAACGTCTGTTAGCATGTTAGCTCATTGCTAGCATGTTGCTCAGCTGTAGCCTGTCTGCCTCGTAAACCTCCACTCAAAACAATAAGGTCTCCTGTATTTCCACGTGCGGTCCAGCGGTCCAGAGTTAGCATATTTAGCATATTAGCCCCTCCTTACCTCCTCTGCTCCGGTCTGCCAGAGGTCTCCTGTAAGTTTCCAGCGCGTCAAGCTCCCCACCTCAGTCCTGTAAGTTTCCACTGAGCGCATGTCAAGCTCCCTCCTCCCTCCCTCCTGTAAGTTTTTTTTTTTTAAGTTTAAGTTTTTTTATTTTCTGGTGTAAAGGCGCATAAACCACGTAACTTGAAACATCCATCCATCCATCCATCCATCCATCTTCTTCCGCTTATCCGGGGTCGGGTCGCGGGGGTAGCAGCCTAAGTAGGGAGGCCCAGACTTCCCTCTCCCCAGCCACTTGGAGCAGCTCCTCCGGGGGAATCCCAAGGCGTTCCCAGGCCAGCCGAGAAACATAGTCCCTCCAGCGCGTCCTGGGTCTTCCTCTGGGTCTCCTCCCGGTGGGACATGCCCGGAACACCTCACCAGGGAGGCGTCCAGGAGGCATCCTAACCAGATGCCCGAGCCACCTCAACTGGCTCCTCTCGATGTGGAGAAGCAGCGGCTCTACTCCGAGTCCCTCCCGGATGACTGAGCTTCTCACCCTATCTCTAAGGGAGAGTCCAGCCACCCTGCGGAGAAAACTCATTTCAGCCGCTTGTATCCGAGATCTTGTTCTTTCGGTCATAACCCAAAGCTCATGACCATAGATGAGGGTGGGAACGTAGATCGATCGGTAAATTGAGAGCTTTGCCTTTTGACTCAGCTCTCTCTTCACCACGACAGACCGGTACAGCGCCCGCTTCACTGCGGACGCTGCACCTATCCGCCTATCGATCTCACGCTCCAGTTTTCCCTCATTCGTGAACAAGATCCCGAGATACTTAAACTCCTCCACTTGGGGCAGGACCTCCTCCCCGACCCGGAGAGGGCATGCTACCCTTTTCCGGCTCAAGACCATGGCCTCGTAACTTGAAACAATGCTTTTCAATGGGAAGGCATTCGTAACCGCGAAACATCGTAACTCGAGACCATCGTAACCCGGGGACTACCTGTACAGTATTCCTTAAGATTCCACAGTACATCTGGATGTTTAATAAATGAAGTGGCTGAATTTCATCAACACGTTTGGCTCAAACGCGTCTTTTGTGGGTACGATAAGCAATAAGATGCAGTTTTTATGTTAGTTTTAGTCAAAGCTTCCAAGGGACTCCGGCTCTAGAGGAAAAAGGTGGGTCAGTTCTACCAGAAGCTCAAAGAAGAAAAACGCCAAATAATACGATCATTCATTAACTTTGGGGAAAGCACCACCTTGTATGACTGTATCCAAGGGCCGGCTCAGAGAAGAAATAAACATCTTCTGTCCTCTCAGTGCATTTATTAAATGTTCCTTCTTCATGTAATATGGTCAGAGTCTATAAATTAATAATTTAAAATTTCCTGCATCCCGCTCCACGTCTTCCTAAAACGTTTCGTCTCTGCCCTTCAGGTGCCATCCTGAAACGATGGAAGTTGAACTGGTGTGACCTTTGGATTGATGGGAGTCTTTGCTTCTACAAATGTGACAAAAGGAGAGATCTGGAGCAGAGAATCAGCCTCAAGACGGCGTGCGTCGACGTGCGGTCCGGCCTGGAGTGTGGAGGTACGTTACAGCAACATCTTTGGCTAAACTGGGACAATTTATCAACAACTAGAGAAAGTGTGGATGTCTGTCGCTGAAAAGCAGAAAGAAGAAGCTCAAAGAACAAAACGTTCAAACTAGAAAGTTCCTGGAGAAACTTTGACAAAGACTGCTACGCTGCTGCCAGTTTAAATTTTTGATTTGACAGTACTATGTGCTGGGGTTTACTCTCACTTTACAAAACTTCAGCTATAGCAAAACAAAACAAAACAAAATAAAAAAAATCAATGAGGTATAGACAGTTTTTTTTCTTCTTCTTCTTTTAGGCTTTGGTGGCCATCTTGGCTTTTTGATTTGGATTCAGATTGGGAATGTTTTCAGCTATAACTTCACCAAATTGCAACTCTATACAGTATGTGTAAAAAATATCTGAGTTAAGGACGTTTAAATGTAGCTTTGGCAGACATCTTGAATTTTTTATTCACTTCAATTAAATTCAAAAATACTTTATTAATTCCAAATGGAAATTAAGTTTTGTCATAGCTCATCATCCTGGTTTCATTCAAGAGTTGTTAGATACTGATAGCTGTGGGCAGGACGGATCTCCTGCAGTGAATCTGAAGCATCTGGCCACAGATACTGGTCCGTTCACCCGAACTGACAAGTATTGTATTCAACAAGATTGAATTAGTTGAAAACATAGGTGTAGTCTATGTGATACTTGGGTATACGGAGTATATCCACTAGAAAAGATCAAGAATTTCAGTATACCCACTTAAAAGTGCTCAGTGATACATGACATATCATGAGGCGCGTGTCCTTGATACTTTAAATGCTTTTGTAACAATCTATCGGTATGCAGCATTTGCTTTGATACTGTTTTATAAATTCTATAACATGTTTTAATACAAAGTCAACTGTTGTATAAAGTTTGTTGTTCGTTAATGCTAAAAAAGCAACAGAGAAATTTGGAAATGTTCAATATGCTTAAAAATCAAAATAAATTGACAATTACATTGTACTAACCAGTGTACTTTGGTTTCTAAACACAGTACACCCACTACAAGAATGTAGACTACACCACTGAAAAGTAGCCAAAATGCTGAAATAAATAAACAAACAAAATGTAGCTAAAGAGGAAAATAAAAAAAGGAAATTTGTAGAAAGAAGACAAAAGAAGCTTAAAGGAGATTAAAAAGCTGAACGTGGCAGAAAGGAGCTGAAGAAAAACCTGAAACGAGCAGTAAAAGGTAAACTGAAAGGTACATTTCAAAAACTGACAGCCACAGCAGGAACGTCCTGAACGTTTCGAGACGTCATTTGTTCCAGTAGCTCAAAATCTGCGGCGCGAGTTCGAGCGGAAGAAAACGAGAAGTCGACGGTCAGGTGTGGTTTCTGTCCGCAGGTGTGACTCCACCTGAGAGCAACCCCAGGGAGAACCTGATGGTGGTTCAGCTCAGAGACGGCTCCACGCTCAACCTGTGTGCCAACAGTGAAGACGAAGCTCTGTAGGTGACCGCCCATCCACCGCGTCTGGTTTCCTGTCTACAGAACCTCATGCGTGTTTGTTCCCTTTCAGAGCGTGGAAGCTGACTCTGCTGGAGGCCAGGAGGAACCCGGTGAGTGCGGATCCGCAACAACGTCGACTCGTTCCCGCTCGGGGATTAAACCAGCGTTCTCCTCTTGCAGCAGGTGTTCCTGTACGACCCGTATGACGACTCCTACCAGGCCGTCCCCCTGAACAGCCACCACACCGTCTACATCACACCCGGAGCCGGACCAGGTGTGTTCTCTCCTGGAAGCGCATTTAAAGCTCCACTGACATCATCTTTTGACTTTTCAAAAAATGGCACAACATATATAAATATTAAGATTGACCCCTGACCGTTTTTGCTAAAATAATGTTAAATGAATGAAAATTCCTCTCAAAATAGTTTAAAATTAGCGCCGTTTTTTTACACCGTAAATCCGGATTTTCCGGTCACGTGACTGTGACGTCAGATAAAGGATCTTCGCAAACTTACCCAGCAAACAACAATGGCAGAGCCTGTAGAATCCGATGACGAATTGAGCAATTATAGTGTAGATCTGAGTGACTTGTCCTCAGTTTGTGAAGGAGAACTTAGTTCTAGCGATGAACAAGAAGGATTAGGTTTTAATTTAGGTCAGGAATGCATATTAGCCTCATATAAGACGTAATTATTGTCAGTAATCGCATGAATATAAGCAATCCAATGGTTAGTCTGAATCAGATAAAGTTATTGGAAACTAGACAATTGGAATAGTGAATTTTATAAGGATTATTTAAACCACAATAGGTAATAGCGGTTAGCTTAGCCGTGTAGCTTCTTTGTTATTGTCATGATCTAACAATGAGGCGAGGTCGGCTCGCGTTTGCGATTTCTCTTTCAAAGACAGTAAATAGTCCATAACTCTCATGAATAAACACTCGGTGAATAAACAATACCTACTGATGTCAACTGAGCGCACAGACAGCATTAGAAAATTAATTAATACCACAGTAATTTTATTACCGAGTGCGTCACGGCTACCGCATATTAGCCTCGTCGAAGACGTAATTATTGTCAGTAATCGCATGAATATAAGCAATCCAATAGTTAGTCTGAAGCAGATAAAGTTATTGGAAACTAGATAATTGGAATAGTGAAGTTTACAAGGATTATTTATACCACAATAGCTAATAGCGGTTAGCTTAGACATGTGGCCTCTTTGTTGTCATGAGCTAACAAAGAGGCCGGGTCGCATCGTCCAACACTCTAAATAAACACTCCGTGAATAATCTAAAACAGTATATACTCCACCGATTATGTTTACAGAAAGACTTACTCGTTTTCTGGTGAGTTTTCCGACTGTAGCTTCTCTGCGTTGTTTCGATGTGGTAGCTTCACTTTCTTCTGTAGATTTTCTTTTAAAAATAGTAGGAATAGAACCCGGTTTCAAAACTTTTTTGAATCTTACTTTTAAGCCGAGAGATTTTTGTAAACCTGGTGTAAGTTCAAAACAGTCTGCTGTAAAATGCTCGCTGCAGAGAACAGAGGTTTTACTCGGAGTCCATTTCTCCCTGGTTCTCTGGACGTTTTTGGTCCATTCTTGATTAAGTTTCTCATCTTTTGGAAAAGTGTGAAGGCTCACTTCTTCACTGGCGAAATTAGAGCACCCAAATGCGACACAAACTGACGGCATTTTCAAGTGTTACAGGAAAAGAAAAAGCCGTTCTTGAAGACAATGAATCCCAGTTGCAAAGCCACCCGCTGACAACAACAACAGGCGGACACAATTCCTTTATCTGACGTCACAGTCACGTGACCGGAAAATCCGGATTTACGGTGTAAAAAAACGGCGCTAATTTTAAACTATTTTGAGAGGAATTTTCATTCATTTAACATTATTTTAGCAAAAACGGTCAGAGGTCTATCTTAATATTTATATATGTTGTGCCATTTTTTGAAAAGTTAAAAGAACATGTCAGTGGAGCTTTAAGAGCCACAGCCCACATGTGCCGAAGCACATGTGCAGCATGTGAACATACACATTTAGCCTTTGCTGTCTCTTTTCTCACATTTCTACGGTGGCCTAGAGGTGTACGTAAATGAACAACATTTGAAAAAACGGAATAACATTAAGCCAAACCGGAAGTGGTGGGGTTTTGAGTATGTGTGTGTGTGTGGGTGTGTGTGTGTGTGTGTGTGCGAGTTTGTTTTATTTACTTTAGTAACAACATGAAACAGAACAACGCACAGTAGAATCATTCCTACTACCATATTTTTGGACTATAAGGCACACTTAAAATCCGTAACATTTTTTCACCCATTGACAGTGAGTCAGTGCGAATTATGAATTAATTCTAGTTGTGCTTACTGACCTCAAACTGATTTTATGTGGTGCACGGTGCTCAACAATCTGTCAAAATGAACTTATTTCACTTATTGTGCCTTATAATCCGGTGCACCTTATAGTAAAAAAAATACGGTATTCTATGCCTTTTGTGTTCCCACGCCATATTTTGTTTAAAGGTGGGCTAATATTTATTTTATTAATCTCATCTTATATGTTTGACTCACCTCTACAACAACAATATGTACACAAGATTAATTTATTTAAAATATTTCAGTCTACTTTTAAAAGAAACTTGGGTTTACTGCCATGTTTCATGCTTTCTGATATTAAGTTACAATTCTAAGTAATAAAAATAAAAATGTAATTTTTAAAATACTTTTTAATAGTACTTTGTACTATTTATAATATTTATCATCCAATGAGTTTTATGATTAAATTATAAAAATTTAAAAAAGGAGTCTCTGAGTCAGCTGTCCTTCCTGTTACTCTAAAATACCTGTCACCCCCAGTTTGGCTTAATGTAATTCAGTTTTTTCCGATGTAGTTCATTTACACCTCAGGGCCACCGTCCATTTCCTCTTGAAAAACCTGCTCCCAGCGTGAGTCACTAACGTAGAACAGTCGATGTGGCACTAATTGTTCTCACCACGAGGCAGGGAGAATCCAGAGGGAATCAGACTGATCCATGTTTTGTTGCATTTGTGCTCAACAATTTTAGCTAACAACAGCTGCTACAGTTTGAAGCACACACACCCAAGTAATGAGCTGAACAGCGCTGAACGAGTGTGAGTAAACAACAGAAGACACGTCAGGTTTGTGGCAGTCGGACGCTGAAGTCCTCGAGCAAGTATCGACTGAAGTGGAAGTAGAAGTTAAAACCTGCCCAACTGTTTGAAGTCTTTCAGAAACTTCTTCTTGTTTCTTGTTTAATAAAACGTCAACAACCAACATGTATAGACAGAATGGATAAAAAAGAAGATAGAACTTCTCGTTTACCTCAACTACAGTCGTGAACTATAGCGACTGAAAGAACGAGGTCGCCGAGACGAGCGACTAAATGAGTTTCCTCTGCAGGGTGGCTGCACTCTTAGAGAGTGGGTGAGAAGATCAGTCCTCCAGGAGAGACTCGGATTAGAGCAGCTGCTCCTCCACATCGAGAGGAGCCAGCTGAGGTGGTTTAGGCATCTGATAAGGATGCCCCTCACCCTGGATGCCTCACTAGGGAGGTGATCTGGGCATGTCAGACTGGGAGGAGACCCTGGGGAAGACCCAGGACATGCTGGAGAGACCATGACTCTTGGCTGGTCTGGGAACACCTTGGATAGAGGGGCTGGAAGAGATGTCTGGACCTCCATGCTGAGGCTGCCCCCACCCCCGACCCGACAGATGGATGATTGGAATACATTATATAATACATGGGGGAGTGGTGGAGCAGAGGTTAGAGACGGTGGGCATGTGATCGGAAGATCGCCGGTTCAAGCCCCGGTACCAACAACATCAAAATGTGGGTGGAAAAGGTGAAACACCCACACCTGCCTCCACCCTCATTCGCCCCACTCTGGACCCCTGAGCAAGGCCCTTAACTCCCACCATCTGCTCCCTAAAAACAGGTCTCTCTTGAAAATGAGTTCTCGTGGCTCAATGAAAATGAAAAAAAAAAAAAAAGATACAATACCATATACCAGTGTTTCCCCAACCATTCTATAAGCTGGGCGCACCACACTGCCTACCAAACCGAATGCCCCCCAACCCCCACTACACACACACCTTTTTGACAACTGCTGGCACCGATGTAGTGCTAAGCTAGCAGCGTGCAATACAGACGCGTTAGCTAAAAAGCTAGAGATAGCGCTCTGATTCCCTCATGTCCCCCCACCCCCCATCGAGAAAAATCACGGAAGAGATGAGCGCCCTGCCAAGGCAAGTCAATGCAATATGATAAGTCATAATACAATTCAACACAGTGTGATACACTACGGTACTTTATGCTATGATACAATACGACATAATTTAATATAACAACATATTGCAGTGCAGTACACGATGTCTTTATTGTCCTCTTGGGGAATTTAGTTTTGAACTTTGTGCTCTCATTTGCTGCATGAAGAAAAAAAATCCACAAGTTTAATAAAAATACAGTATGCATCATTACAAACACGAGCCAGCAGTACGATGTAATGTACAATACTCGTTTTAAAAGATATCTTGATAAACGCAAAGGAATTGACCTCTATTGGCCACCTTAAATTTTGTATGGGGTCCGACAGGCGTTTTGATTGAGAAAAACAACTTATTTGTTTGCAAACTACATCGCCACAAAACATCAGTAAAAGTTCTAGTACACATCACGGCGCCAAGCTGGTCGTTTTTACAAAACATTTGTGGGGCTACACGTTGCGGTTTGGACCACATTAAAGTTGACGGAAAGTACGATATAAAGTTAAGAAACCCGTGTTATTCAATTCAATTCAAAAATACTTTTTTAATCTGGAAACTAAATGTTGTCGTAGCTCATCCTGGTTTCGTTCAAGAGTTGTTAGATGCTGATAGTTGTGGGCAGGAAGGATCTCCTGCAGTGAGTCAGACGACTCTGGCCACAGATACCGATCTGTCCATCCAGCTTGCTGTCAGATCCGATGGGTCTCTTGGTCCTCCTGGGGAGCAGGACTGCCCAAATGCCAGGCAGAATTCCTCGCTGAGCGATGGTCACTCCTCCCAACAGCGTGCCGAGCTCTTCGTCACCACATACAGACAGCTGAAGGTGCCGGGGGATGATCCCGGTCCTCCCGATGTCACGAGCAGACTTTCCCACCAGCTCCAGGATCTCTGCGGTCAGATACTGGAGCACCTTTGCCAGGTTGACGGGAATTCGTCCACGGCACCTCATTTTCAACTCATTTGGGATTTGGAGCTGTAGTTGAGGTATTGCAGCTTTTGAGATAATCAGCTGCTCCTGGTTGTTTAAAAAAACACCATGTTGCCATGGTTACGCATCATAACAAATGCCCAAAAGTAAAAAGCTTTCAGTAAAAAATCCTTCCAGCTGCACAGCATCTGATACCAGAGGAAACAATCATCTGAAAAAGTGATTTACATCGAGAAAAAAAGAGGATTTAATGTTATAAGTAAATGTACGTTATCAGAATCAGAATATCTTTATTGACATTACACCAAGGTACAACGGGAATATGTACTCACAGTCGTCCAAAAGAAGGACTAAAGGCCCCAATATACCTGTTTCTTTTGCCTCACGCCGCTGGACTGGCGTGTGCAGCGCGCAGGCAGTTCATATATAGTTCTGTGCAAGCGCAGCTCTCTGAGTTCAGGCTCCAGCAGCTGCAGCCAGGTGGAGCAGGACAAATTGAGGTCGCTGATTGGTCATTTGCTGACACGCGAGGCAGTTTATCAACGCGCGCGCGTAGTAAAATCTGACCTTGGCGCGCTCACGCACGTGATCAAAGGCTTTTGCCGCGGCGCTCCCACGGCGCCGAGCGGCGTGAGGCAAAAGAAACAGGTATATTGGGGCCTTAAGTGTACGAAGCTGCAGCTGGTTATCAGCTCGGCCATCTCATTCCTTATCAGAATAATAATCTGATATGAAAAGGGGAGAAGAATGAGGGTAGATAGTGGTATTACAAAATAGATCTTTCACATCTTGTCTATTAGGACACGATATGAGACATCAAAAAACTCTACGAGCAAGCAGTTAAGACAAATTACATATGCATTTGAGGTCCAGGCGGTGAGATTTAGTCCATGAGCCCTTTTCAGAGCAGCCCCAGTTCTGATGATGTTTCCAGCCTGCAGTTCTGATAAGCACTCACAGAAAGCTCTACGGGAAGGGTGGGGGATAGATGCAGTTGTTGTCCTCGGTTACTCATGACCCAGGAGAAATTTGATAGTCAGCCCATTTCCAAGGCTGTTTGGGGAGTCAGATTCAGATAAACTTGATTGTTGATTTTTCTTCAAGCAGACAGTTTACTTTTCCTGCAGCCTTGAGAGTCCATCTGGACGATCCAAATCTAATACGGTTCAAATGATGTGGCCACACACCGATGGAATGTACCTGTGTAACAATCCCCCGAGATCTGATCCATTCTGCCCAAGGCAACAGTCTGGGTACACAGGCAAGAACCAAGTGGATAATAATAGGTGCTGCCTTAGGCCGTCTGTACTACAATGCTCATTTGAAAGATTTTGTGATATACAAGTAAAACACAAAGGTATTTGACTTCTATTATTTTTACTTCTTATTTTATTTAAATATAAATGTTCCTTTTCACTGCACAACATTCAGAGTTTATCGTTTGTCTTGACAGTCTCAAGTACTGGTCAGAAGTCCATTTTGTTCGGTGTCAATGTACGCTGGTAGAAACTCAGCAATCATCTACAAATAATAAAGTAGCAAAATTATTGTTTTTAGATATTAAGTGAACAGCAGCTCTCATATTTTGGCCACGTGATGCGCGCTAATTCTTTAGAAACGTCAATGATGCTTCCACTTCCACTGAAAAGTCAGTGGAAAAAGAAGACAAGGCCGCCAAAGAACAAGATGGCTCGACACAATCATGACAACAATGAATTTGCCAATTGTGGAATTGAAAGAATTGGTGAAAGACAGGAAGGCGTGGAGTACGAAGATTCATAAAATGATCGAAAGTCGGATGCGACTGATCGGATAATCATCATCATCATCATTAAGTGAACAAATGGATTCTCAAATAAGGGTTTTAATCGTTTTATAAATGAGCAGTTCAGGACTGAAGACCGTTTCATTCCATTCTGCTTCAAAACATTTTAAACACATACATCAGCCTCTGTCGTGTTGAGCTTTTTAAATTATATGAAAAACTTTTCAACAACAAAATGTAAATCTTTTTATAACGACCTCTAGGACGTATCTAAAATTAATTAACTTCCTAAATTTAACTCGCAGGGGTTAAAATATGAACTATAAGCCATGTTAAAACGTTTGTTTTACACTTGTTTTATTTATTTATGTTGCCAGAAAGCCAGCACGCAACACCTCCACTCCATTTTTATACTTCAAACACAAACGTAACCTCTGTGCAGCTGTTTTCTGCAACACAACAGCTGTGCGACTCATGCGGGTCAGAAAGGTGGAAAGTGGAGGGGTTACTCCATCAAAGTTCCTGATCAGAGCACGATCCAAGTCCATCCTACATTTTCATTTGGCAACACCACAGCCCAGGCATTAAATATAAATGTGCCCCCACCCCCGTTGTTTTGTTCCAGGAACCCACCATGTGGTCGTTCAAAGGGATCCCTTTGATGGAGTTGCAGAAAGCGTTGCTCTGGGATTACTGGCAGGCGTGGCGGCGGGAGCGGCCATGCGCTCCTTCCTCTGGATGCCCTTCTTCTTCTTCTGCTGACGTCACGGCCGCCGCCACATCGGACAGCTGGACGCTCAGCGAGCGAGAAGCCGCTTCATCTTTTTTTATTTGTTTGCTTTGGTTGAGCTGCTTCATATGTTTATACCACTCTTTAATGGACGTTTACAGCAAAACATCTTTTTTTTCTCTGTAGGATCATAAAGGGAATTATTTAAATTAGAAATTAAAACATATTTTGCTCTTAAATGACTTTGTTTTGTGTTAAGCAGCAGAAAAAATAACCATGTTGACTATACTAACCTAAGCCCCACTGTGGAGACATGCACTAGGCTCAGTGGGGGGGTCAAAGTTGGCTTTGGGCTTTAAGATGAAAAAGAAAGTTCTGAGGATGAGGAGTGTGTAATGTGGTTGTCAGAGTGAAGCAAACCAAAGTGGACCATGAAGACATATTGTAAAAAAACTGATTCTGGATTAAATGATCAGCCGAACCGTCGCGAGCCGAATAAATCCTGCATCAGGTCGAAATTGCTCAGGGGGGGCGACAGTTCCTGAAAGACTCCAGCTCAGGGGCTGAAAATCCAGCTGGTATCGTCATTACATACATTTTATTTACAATTTAAAATTAAAAAAAGCTAAGTCTGCTCCTCTGGACATTCAAAAAACAAAACAAAACAAAACAAAAAATTTGTAGTTCAGTACTATAGTTTTGTTTTGTTTTTTGAATGTCCAGAGGACCAGACTTAGCTTTATTAGATTTTTCTACCTGGATTATTGACCATGCATCAGGGTAATTTAAAATCTAGTTTTGTATTAAATGAACCCGTTGGCATGTGGACTGAGTTGTAAAATCCAGTCAGATTATCTACATTTGTCATTTCTGACGTTTTAAATGTTTCTCTCACAGATTTTTGATCAAATCCATTTTTGTTTTAAATTAACTCATCAGTGGGCCAGACCGAGCTCACTTGCGGCCCAGATGTGGCCCCTGGGCCACCACTTGAATAGCCCTGAATATTATTTTAAAATTTTCTACAGTACTTTGCGCATAGTTTGTGCTATTTTAGCCATTACATCAAAACATTCAGCTCATTCAGGAGGTGGGCGCTGTGACTTCTGGTTTAAGTAACTTTTATATTTTTCAAGATATTTCAGTTTATTTACAAACATTTTACCCATCAAAAATACATTGTGATATCTTCAGCTATTTCAAAAACATTGTCCTGAAGTCACTGGCTTTATTTAGTCTTTTTTTAAGCTTTTAGCTACTTTCTGTTTTTAACTACTTTCCCATTATATTAGCCTTAGCTAAACTTTTGCTACATTTAATTTTCAGCTACCGTTAGCTTTTAGCCAGCCTTGCCTGATTTTTATATAGCCTTTGATACTTTTCGCATTTAGCTAATTTATATGTATCTTTAACCCACTAATTTCTAACTAGTTTTTAACTAGCATTTTGCTTTTAGCTAAATATTTTGCTGCTTTTAGCTAAACTTTTGCCATTTAGGTTTTAGCTACAAATTGACTAATTTGGACCTTTAACTTTTATATAACCTATATATTGAGACATTGGGCTAACCTTTTGTTTCTTTTGGCTTTTAGACCTTTGCATTTTTTTTAGATCTCATTTTACCACTTTGATTCTTTCAGCTCGTGTTGTTTATTTGAGCTTTTAGCTAGTGTTATGATTAGCTTTTAGCTAGTATTGTTTATTTTAGCTTTTAGCTAGTGTTTTGATTAGTTTAGCTTTTAGCTAGTCTTGTTTATTTTAGTTTTTAGCTAGTGTGTTGATTAGTTTAGCTTTTAGGTGGCGTTTTGATTAGTTTAGCTTTTAGGTGGCGTTTTGATTAGTTTAGCTTTTAGGTGGCATTTTGATTAGTTTAGCTTTTAGGTGGCATTTTGATTAGTTTATAGCTTTTAGCCATTGTTTTAATTAATTTAGCTTTTAGCTAGCATTTTCATTAGTTTAGCTTTTAGCTAGTGTTTTGATTAGTTTAGCTTTTAGCTAGGGTTTTAATTAATTTAGCTTTTAGCTAGTGTTTTGATTTGTTTAGCTTTTAGCTTGTTTTGTTTATTTTAGCTTTTAGCTAGTGTTTGGAGTAGTTTAGCTTTTAGCTAATATTGTTTATTTTAGCTTTTAGCTAGTGTTTTGATTAGTTTAGCTTTTAGGTGGCATTTTGATTAGTTTAGCTTTTAGCTAGTATTGTTTATTTTAGCTTTTAGCTAGTGTTTTGATTAGTTTAGCTTTTAGGTGGCGTTTTGATTTGTTTAGCTTTTAGCTAGTAATTTTGATTGGTTTAGCTTTTAGATAGTTTTACTTAATTTAGCTTTTAGCTAGTGTTTTGACTTGTTTAGCTTTCAGCTAGGGTTTTAATTAATTTTGCTTTTAGTTAGCGTTTTTGATTTGTTTAGGTTTTAACTAGCATTTTATTTTAGCTTTTAGCTATTGTTTTAATTAATTTAGCTTTTAGCTAGTGTTTTGATTAGTTTAGCTTTTAGCTAGGGTTTTAATTAATTTAGCTTTTAGCTAGTGTTTTGATTTGTTTAGCTTTTAGTTGGCGTTTTGATTTGTTTAGCTTTTAGCTTGCTTTGTATAGTGTTTGGATTAGTTTAGCTTTTAGCTAGTATTGTTTATTTTAGCTTTTAGCTAGTGTTTTGATTAGTTTAGAATTTAGCTAGTGTTTTGATTATTTTAGCTTTTGGGTGGCATTTTGATTAGTTTAGCTTTTAGCTAGTATTGTTCATTTTAGATTTTAGCTGGTGTTTTGATTACCGGTAGTTTAGCTTTTAGGTGGCGTTTTGATTTGTTTATCTTTTAGCTAGTATTTTGATTAGTTTAGCTTTTAGCTAGTGTTTTAATTAATTTAGCTTTTAGCTAGTGTTTTGATTTGTTTAGCTTCGACAAGTCTGGTTGAGTTTCTTCAGTAGTTTCAGCAGCCAGTCCGGACTCAGAAAATGCAAATTTTCTAGTTTTATTTAGGATTAAAAATTCCCCACGTTTATGATCTGAATGAAATTAGTTTAAAAATATTTATTCACCTTTTTTAATCAGAGTAAAATGACCTGAACATACAAAGACATAAATTGTGTAATTAAACAATTCATATTGCATCAGTGCAGTTAGACACAAGAGGAAAACCAAAACATCTGCTGACATCCCAAGAACATAAAAAACACCGGACCCCCCCATAAAAAAGGCAACATGAGGGGGTCTCGGAACCAAAACTTACTGCGAACATCACGGAAACAAAGTTTTTTCACAAAAATAACCATGATTCCCATTCCATGAGAGAAAATTAATGATAGATACCAGCTTCTGACTGTGATTATTTCATATTTTGTTTAAATTTTATCCAATTTATTTATCAAATAACCAACACTATTGAAATTATTTGATGATAAATGATAAATGCTGCCACGCTGCTACCAATTAAAATTTTTGATTTGACAGTACTGTTAGTAAGTGTTCGCTCTCAGCTACCACTTTACCAAACTTAGTCCATCTTTCGGACGACCGCGTACATATTCCCGTTGTACCTTGGTTCAATGTCAATATAGATTATTCTGATTCTGAACTTCAGCTCAATACAGCTAAAAAATCCCAATGAGTTAGTCATTTTTTTCCTTTTAAGCTATGGTGGCCATCTTGGATCTATGATTTGGATTCAATATGTGATGGGGAATGTTTTCAGCCATAACCACACCTAATGTCAACTTTATATGTGCAAAAATAGCCGAGTTGAAGACATTTAAATGTAGATTTGGCAACCATATTGAATTTTTTATGGGCTCCGACAGGCGTTTTGAATGAGAAAGGTGGATAATGATAGGTGCTGCCTTAGGCAGTCCCCAATAACAGAACTAATGGAACTATAATGACAGGGTTACAACACCCACCCCCAGGCATTTATTTAGTTTTTTACAAAAGTTAAACATTTATGCTGAACGAGTTTTATTTTTGCTACTTTGTAACCTTAGAAAACGTCATTGTGAGTCTCTGTGAAGTTTTAAAGCTATGCAGGTTAAAATGGAAAAAATATACTGTATTCATAAAAAACACATTTAAAATGTTGATAAGAGCCTTCCATCTGCTTTATTGTAACTAAACCTGTGATGTTTCTTTACCTGAAAGTCTTTCTGCTGAGCAGAAGTTTATTTTAAGGGTTAGGACGTTCATTTCTTTTTCCTCTCTGTAACAGAGAGTAAGTGCACACTTGGCATGGCTGCTAAAGATGTAGCCCCGTTTTAAAACTTTTCTTTATCCAGTCATGTAGCAGCTCCATTTTTCTATAGCTCCTCGAGTCTCTGCATCAATGACCCGAATGCTTTTTTGCCACAAGACGGACGAATGAAAACATGTTATGAAATTAAAATCTCATATTAGGCAAATCTGGGCAAATTTTGGGACAAATTGTCTCTATGAAAGTAGCAATCACCTCCTGTAATTAATCCTAACCTCTTTACTCCTCCTTAGAAGTGGCTCCTCTTTGAGCGTGTCTGTTCAACTTGTCGTTCACCAACTTTCCTTCCGCTTGAAGTTTCCGGATCAGATCGAGGGGGCCTTTCCCCATCAGAGCTGACGGGTGTCTGTAGGAACCCCCCAGCCGGTCCCACAGCGTGAAGTACTGTCCGTAGTTGACGTCAAAGAAGAGGTGGTGATCGGTGTGGTGAGCCGCACCGTTGACGACACTCGTCAGGGCGCTGGGAACACGGTAGTCGCCGTCGTGGATGGAGATGGTCCAGATGTTGACGAAAACGTAAAGAGCCAAGTAGAGTGCCTTGTGGAGGGGGAAGAAGAAGGGGTAGATGTGGTACGGGAGGCCCTGCAGGAAACCGTCGACTGGGTGAAAAGCATGGCTGGCGAAGGGAGTGGCAATTTTCCATACATGGTGGGGTTTGTGAAACACCTGTCAGGGGCGAGAAGATCAGTTTATCTTGAATTTAATACAATTTACTTGCATTTATTATAAAGTTTTACTCCATCAGAGAAATGCCGTATTTTTCACCATATAAGTTGCACCTTTTTGCATGAATTTGCAAGTCCTGCAACTTATACATCGTAGCGACTGACATATGTATTTTCCCATATTTATAACTCAATTTTTGGCTGAGATCCGACAGTTTCATTAATTCCGACATGTAAAATATTGAACACTACCATTTTCAGCCACTAGAGGGTGCTTGAACAATATGGCAAGCCAAGCGTCTCATTATTAGGTAAAGTGGCTATTAATGAGACACTTGACTTGCCATACAAAGCCACCTTTGTCTCGCACCAGAACTCCTGGAGCAAACGTCAAATCAGCTGCATTTCGCCATGCCGTCCAGGCGAAATGCAGCTGATTTGACCATTAAAGTTATTTTATTAAGGAAATGTTAGAGACACATCTTTGCTATAATTTCGAGCAAACAGATAATTGTTTTTAAGTGTTAGTCTTGTTAAATTCATGTTAAAGTCCTCCCATGAACTTTCCCACGCCCGCCATTTGGCAGCCAGTCGATTTTTGTCACAACATAGGTCCACGTTTTCGGGTGGTCAGCAGTGACGCATAATAGATGTGACTTATACAGTGAAGCAATTTGTTTAATTTTTTCCCACTTTATTAGACATTTTTGGAAAGATGCGACTTATACGGCGGCAACTAGTATGGTACAGGAAAAACACAATTATCCGTGATAGAAGTCATCACAACTGTTTTATTGTGTGAATGTTTATAAATCATTTGTGCTGGTGAGATCCACTTTTCTTCCGTTTTTCAGAACCAGATAAAACCGGCTGGTTTAATGTAGCAGTGCTATCTCACAGCCTCTCAGGGGACAAACCTAGAAACCACAACATATGAAGGAATACCACCACACTGTGTCCTGCAGGCTGTGTTGGACCACACTTTCAGATAATTACAGCTTTCTAAATCAGTAAACCGGTTGATTCTTTTGGACTGGACTGCAGACGATGGTCCGTACAGCAGGAATGAGCGTGAGCTGCCAGATGTCTTGCGGGCAGGTAAAAAGAGAAAATCGATCATTCTTATTTGTTTTTTGTCTGCAAGTTGCTTATGTCTGTTTCAGAGTCTCCATGAGAGACCTTTAAGTCAATAAATGTGTGAATCTGGAAAAACAAATGTCAACAAGGGCCAACTTTTGAAACCCAGAGTGCAACCAAATGCAAATCTTTAATAAATCTCATCTAAAAGATGAAAGACACCGAGGAGCTTTGTCTCATATTTTCTTAAAGGGGACCACATATTCAAAATTCACTTTTTAATGGTTTTTTTACTCAACTTTGGGTATTTACTTCATAAAAAAACAGTCCTAAGGCCAAAAAAATGCACCCAGTGGTTTATTTACTCTAAGTAGATTTATTTATCTTTGATAAATACACTTCGTTTCCCACTTCCTGCGGTTTGTGACGTCACAAACCGCAGCCAACCACCTCAAACCTGAGTCCAGCCCCTCACCTAGCAACCCCTGGTTAGGCTCAACCCACTTCTGTATTAAACACATGACTGTTGTTTTTCATGATTTCATCTCATCTTTTGTTTATATGTTCTTAATTTCATGTGTACAGCACTTTGTTGCAGCTGTGTTTTTTTAAATGGCTTTATAAATAAAGTATAATTGTTATTTTTATGTTTTAGTTCAATTTTTAGTGTATTTGCGATCGCTCCCAACGCGCAGCCGGCAAAAATTAAACGAGCGGACCCCCGGCGTAGGGACCGGCGGCAACGGGACCCTCTTCTGGCGCGATGGAGCGGAGCTTCAACTGTACAGCCTCGCTGCAGCCTCGCAGCAGCGAGGACCTTCTCCTTACGGATTAATTTACGGGAGACACTTGGTGAACTTTGTGTTGTCTTGACTGGAACAGCGATAACTCCCAAAATCGCCGCGTGCAACGAGCGGAGCTGGCGAACACCGGAAGAGGAACAAGCTAACATTAGCTTCGGATTCGGGTGGTCTCATGCTAAAAGGAGCAGCAAATTGCGGCGCGCTCAGACGGGTTTCGGTAAGTTATCTTAAGCTAACACTAACAGTAAGTCAAATGAGTAATAAAAAAGAGCTAATTTTAAAACAACAACACATTACAGATACTGGCTGTTACAGAGGGCGTAAACAGATCTTTGAAGGGCGTGGACTTCAGAACTCAGTATCAGAAACCGGTCGTTCAAAACGAAAGTTAAAAATGGCAGAATTAAAAAGGGTATAATTAATTATTATCTAAGAATTATTTTGTGTATTAAAATGAATTAATATTGTCAAGATAGCACACAGACATAACATAAAAATGTTAAAGACCTATATGTGGTCTCCTTTAATAGTTTCTCAAATTAGTTTCTGCAAGAGAAAAATGTGAGCAGAGTGGAAAAACTGTGCGAGAAGGTGGCATCTATACCGTGACCAGTTGAAGACAACAAGAATACAATTTACAGACCATTATACACCGACCGACTAACTGTTAGCAATGTACATATAACAACGACCCGGGCAAGCTATGGGGCAGCTGTGGCTGAGTGGTTGGAGCAGTCGTTCTCCAGTGGGGAGTTTGCGGGTTCAATTCCACCAGCAGTCACATGTTGAAGTGTCCCTGGGCAAGACACTGAACCCCTCATTGCCTCTGACGTGTGTCCCATCAGTGTATGAATGTGATAAAACTCTGATTGGCCTCTACAGATTCAGATGAGTCTTTGTAGTGCTGTAGTAGAGCACTGTATGAATGTGTGTGTGTGGAGGTAAATGAGGGCACAGCTGGTGCAGTAAAGCACTTTGAGTATCTTGATTAGATAGTTGCATTCGGGCCCAAAAATCCGACCCGACCCGGCCCCAGTCTGTAGCCATCATTTCCGAACCCCACCTGACCCAACGGATTAACAGTAATTACAGGTCCGAACTCAAACCCCCCCGACATTTTTAATTAAGCTTTGACTGCTTATACAGTTATTAATAGGGGTGTAACGGTACGCTAAAATCCCATTTCGGTTCAATTCAGTTTCAAGGAGGGCTCGGTTCGATTTATTTTCGGTACAAAAAAAAAAAAAAGACAAAATAAAGACTTTTAAAAAAATTATTTTGAAAATATGCCAAAAATACGTTTGTATAAAAATAAATAAAAGTGACCCATTTGGATGATATTTTAAATAAACAGCACTCTTTACAATAAATAAACTATACTAACAATAATAAAAATCTTAATAAATACAATAACAGTCAGAACCAGAA
>JBBPBX010055116.1:0-23218 GCA_038048925.1 Garcialebias charrua | reverse complement strand
CTGCTCCATCAGCGTCTACACCTGCTCCATCAACAGAGTCTACACCTGCTCCATCAACAGAGTCTACACCTGCTCCATCAGCAGAGTCTACACCTGCTCCATCAACAGAGTCTACACCTGCTCCATCAGCAGAGTCTACACCTGCTCCATCAACAGAGTCTACACCTGCTCCATCAACAGAGTCTACACCTGCTCCATCAGCAGAGTCTACACCTGCTCCATCAGCAGAGTCTACACCTGCTCCATCAGCAGAGTCTACACCTGCTCCATCAGCAGAGTCTACACCTGCTCCATCAGCAGAGTCTACACCTGCTCCATCAGCAGAGTCTACACCTGCTCCATCAGCAGAGTCTACACCTGCTCCATCAGCAGAGTCTACACCTGCTCCATCAGCAGAGTCTACACCTGCTCCATCAACAGAGTCTACACCTGCTCCATCAGCAGAGTCTACACCTGCTCCATCAACAGAGTCTACACCTGCTCCATCAGCAGAGTCTACACCTGCTCCATCAGCAGAGTCTACACCTGCTCCATCAGCAGAGTCTACACCTGCTCCATCAGCAGAGTCTACACCTGCTCCATCAGCAGAGTCTACACCTGCTCCATCAACAGAGTCTACACCTGCTCCATCAGCAGAGTCTACACCTGCTCCATCAGCAGAGTCTACACCTGCTCCATCAACAGAGTCTACACCTGCTCCATCAGCAGAGTCTACACCTGCTCCATCAACAGAGTCTACACCTGCTCCATCAGCAGAGTCTACACCTGCTCCATCAGCAGAGTCTACACCTGCTCCATCAGCAGAGTCTACACCTGCTCCATCAGCAGAGTCTACACCTGCTCCATCAGCAGAGTCTACACCTGCTCCATCAGCAGAGTCTACACCTGCTCCATCAACAGAGTCTACACCTGCTCCATCAACAGAGTCTACACCTGCTCCATCAACAGAGTCTACACCTGCTCCATCAACAGAGTCTACACCTGCTCCATCAACAGAGTCTACACCTGCTCCATCAACAGAGTCTACACCTGCTCCATCAGCAGAGTCTACACCTGCTCCATCAACAGAGTCTACACCTGCTCCATCAGCAGAGTCTACACCTGCTCCATCAGCAGAGTCTACACCTGCTCCATCAGCAGAGTCTACACCTGCTCCATCAGCAGAGTCTACACCTGCTCCATCAGCAGAGTCTACACCTGCTCCATCAGCAGAGTCTACACCTGCTCCATCAACAGAGTCTACACCTGCTCCATCAGCAGAGTCTACACCTGCTCCATCAGCAGAGTCTACACCTGCTCCATCAGCAGAGTCTACACCTGCTCCATCAGCAGAGTCTACACCTGCTCCATCAGCAGAGTCTACACCTGCTCCATCAGCAGAGTCTACACCTGCTCCATCAGCAGAGTCTACACCTGCTCCATCAACAGAGTCTACACCTGCTCCATCAACAGAGTCTACACCTGCTCCATCAGCAGAGTCTACACCTGCTCCATCAGCAGAGTCTACACCTGCTCCATCAACAGAGTCTACACCTGCTCCATCAACAGAGTCTACACCTGCTCCATCAACAGAGTCTACACCTGCTCCATCAGCAGAGTCTACACCTGCTCCATCAACAGAGTCTACACCTGCTCCATCAACAGAGTCTACACCTGCTCCATCAACAGAGTCTACACCTGCTCCATCAGCAGAGTCTACACCTGCTCCATCAGCAGAGTCTACACCTGCTCCATCAGCAGAGTCTACACCTGCTCCATCAACAGAGTCTACACCTGCTCCATCAGCAGAGTCTACACCTGCTCCATCAGCAGAGTCTACACCTGCTCCATCAGCAGAGTCTACACCTGCTCCATCAGCAGAGTCTACACCTGCTCCATCAGCAGAGTCTACACCTGCTCCATCAGCAGAGTCTACACCTGCTCCATCAGCAGAGTCTACACCTGCTCCATCAGCAGAGTCTACACCTGCTCCATCAGCAGAGTCTACACCTGCTCCATCAGCAGAGTCTACACCTGCTCCATCAGCAGAGTCTACACCTGCTCCATCAGCAGAGTCTACACCTGCTCCATCAGCAGAGTCTACACCTGCTCCATCAGCAGAGTCTACACCTGCTCCATCAGCAGAGTCTACACCTGCTCCATCAGCAGAGTCTACACCTGCTCCATCAGCAGAGTCTACACCTGCTCCATCAGCAGAGTCTACACCTGCTCCATCAGCAGAGTCTACACCTGACAGATGTCTGTCGCAGCCCAGCTGCTCCTCACAAAGCAGCACAACGCTGCAGCTTCTGTACTGTATTTTCATTATTTTTAAATCAATTTATTTTTCATTTTCTTATTTTATCAGTTGATTATTATCGTTATATCTGTTATAATTTTTTATGTTACTCAAGCAGATGTAATTTAGTAAGTACAACGGGCTTCTACCCACCTGTATTAACAGCACACTGCAAAAGTTTGTATTACCGTATTTTCCGCTGTTCATGTCTCTCTGCCCTATAAGTCGCATCAGTCCATATTTGTCTGAAGTGGGAAAACCCAATTGGTGCTTTGAAGCGTGCACGCGCAGATTGATGAGCCGCTAAATTTCTTTAAAATTTAACAAGATAACCACCTAGAAACAATTACTTATTTGCTTGAAATTATAGCAATGGTGTGTCTCGGTGTAACCTTTACTTAATAAATGCACTTTAACGGTCAAATTAGCTGCATTTATCTTGGACGGTGCAGCTGGTTTAACTGGCTCCAAGCAGCTGTTCAGAACAACAACAAAATGTAGCAGCACCTGTCTTTGTTTTATGCATTTATTCAAAAACGGTATCTAGACAGGATTAACCACCTATTTCTTCTTTTCCTGGCAAGAGAAAGAGAAAAGAGTCCAGTAAAGAAGTCTTATTTCTGCACTGAATGAACATGAAGAACTGAACCGGACACAGCAGGAACAACACTTGTCTTCTTTTGGATGAAGCCTGTGAGACAAGGGACAGACAGATAGACAATCATTAGTTGGATGCAGTATTTTTTATTTTTGTAAAATTTTCACTTGTTAATTTTCTTATTAAACGTTTTTTTTCTTAATTGGTGTCCATCCATTTTCTTCCACTTATCCGGGGTCGGGTCGCGGGGGTAGTAGCCTAAGTAGGGAGGCCCAGACTTCCCTCTCCCCAGCCACTTGGAGCAGCTCCTCCGGGGGAATCCCAAGGCGTTCCCAGGCCAGCCAAGAAACATAGTCCCTCCAGCGTGTCCTGGGTCTTCCTCTGGGTCTCCTCCCGGTGGGACGTGCCCGGAACACCTCACCAGGGAGGCGTCCAGGAGGCATCCTAACCAGATGCCCGAGCCACCTCAACTGGCTCCTCTCGATGTGGAGAAGCAGCGGCTCTACTCCGAGTCCCTCCCGGATGACTGAGCTTCTCACCCTATCTCTAAGGGAGAGTCCAGACACCCTGCGGAGAAAACTCATTTCAGCCGCTTGTATCCGAGATCTCGTTCTTTCGGTCACAACCCAAAGCTCATGACCATAGATGAGGGTAGGAACGTAGATAGACCGGTAAATTGAGAGCTTTGCCTTTTGACTCGGCTCTTTTTTTACCATGACAAACCGGTACAGCATCTGCTTCAAAGCAGACGTTGCACCTATCCGCCTATCGATCTCACACTCCATTTTCCCCTCATTCGTGAACAAGACCCCAAGATACTTAAACTCCTCCACTTGGGGCAGGACCTCCTCCCTGATCCAGAGAGGGCACTCTACCCTTTTCCGGCTCAAGACCATGGCCTCGGATTTGGAGGAACTGATCCTCATCCCGGCCGCGTCACACTCTGCTGCAAACCGCTCCAGCGAAAGCTGTAGATCACGACCTGATGAAGCCAGTAGGACCACATCATCTGTAAAAAACAGAGAAGCAATCCTAAGGCCACCAAAATGGATCCTCTCAACACCTTGGCTGTGCCTAGAAATTCTGTCCATAAAAGTTATGAACAGAATTGGTGACAAAGGTCAACCTTGGCGGAGTCCAACTCTCACTGGGAATGAGCCCGACTTACTGTCGGTAATACGGACCAAGCTCTGACACCAGTCGTACAGGGACCTAACAGCATTTATCAAAGGGCCTGGTACCCCATACTCCCGAAGTAACTCTCACAGGGCCCCCCGAGGGACTTGATCGAATGCCTTCTCCAAGTCCACAAAGCACATGTAGACTGGTTGGGGAAACACCCACACACCCTCCAGGACCCTGTTGAGGGTGTAGAGCTGGTCCAGTGTTAAACGACCAGGACAAAAACCACACTGCTCCTTCTGAATCCGAGGTTCAACTATCCAATGGCCTCTCCTCTCCAGAACCCCCAAATAGACCTTACCAGGGAGGCTTAAGAGCGTGATCCTCCTGTAGTTGGAACACACTCTACAGTCCCCCTTTTTTAATAGGGGGACCATCACCCCAGTCTGCCAATCCAGGGGAACTTTCCCCGATGTTCACACAATATTGCAGAGTCATGTAAGCAAACACAACCCCACAACATCTAGAGCCTTAAAGAACTCTGGGCAAATCTCATCTACCCCTGGGGCTCTGCCACCAAGGAGCTTTGTAACCACCTCAGCACCAGAGATTGGAAAGCCCGATCCAAAGTCCCCAGGCTCCACTTTGTCACGTTTGTGTAGTGAGTTCTTCAATAACCACATCGGAGTGTTACTTGAAGCAGGCAGCATTATCCAAGTTCTGAACTGATGCAACTGCATCATACATTCAACATGTGCCGTTTATAACAAAGAACCAGGGCACCCTCTAAAGGCCAACTAGTTTCAGTGTGCATGCTCTCATGCTCAATACAGACACTTGTTTAAAGCTCTTATCATTACATCTCCCCTTTTTTTAAACAAACAATAGGGTAACTAGCATTACTTTCCAGAAGTTGAACATTGAAACATACAGTAACTAAAAATGCATTGTTCATAATCTTAGATCTGTTCAATAAGTCTCTGGCGGTTTCACATTTCTGGAAGATCTTCTTATGTGATTCTCTTGTACCTGAGTTGGTGTCTAAGTTGTGTGTGTGTCTGTGCTACAAACATCATTCCATTGAACCTCTGTACATCTTTCTTACACTGTGGTCTTTGCATGTTTTCAATTGCTGACACTTTTTTGGGGTCTGATCGCACTCCCTCACTGCTTAGGATATCTCCAACAAATGTTAATTCTTTAACTCCTAGTTGACATTTTTCTTTATTCAACTTGAGGTTGGCTTTTCTGGTTGCTTCCAGAACATCTCTCGGTCTTTTATCATGTTCTGCCTTTGTGCTACCCCATACAATGATGTCATCCATTGAATTATCCACTCCTTCCAGGTGTTCATAAATCATATGGATTGTTTTGTGGTACACTTCAGGCACCAAAGCAATGCCAAATGGTAACCAAAGAAATCTATATCTGCCAAATGGACTGTTAAATGTGCACAGCTTTGAACTTGCCTCATCTAACTTGAGTTGCCAAAATCCTGAGGATGCGTCTAGTTTGCTGAAGTATTTGGCATTAGCAAATTGTGACATTATTTCTTATCTTGTCGGCAGCTTGAAGTGTTCTCTCTTTATTGCCCGATTAAGGTCTCTTGGATCCATACACACTCTGGGTTTTCCATTCTTTTTGACCACTATCACCAGTGAACTCGCCCATTCTGTTGGTTCATCGATCTTCTTGATCACTTGCAGCCTTTCCATTCTGTCCAGCTCTTCTTTTAGTGGTTGCTGAAGAGCAAATGGTTCTTTCCGGCAAGGTTGAATGACTGGTGGAATGTTTTTGTCTGTTCTGATCATGTGTTCGCCTTGTAGGCATCCCAGGCCCTGGAACAGATCTTCATATTCATTCATTAGTTCTTTGTAACATGTGTTTCCTTCACTGTCGACAACAAGCACTCTCTTTACTAGATTTAATCTTGTGCAAGCAGATAAACCTAGTATGGTTTGCACATCTTGTGTCACCACCACAAATGCAAGTGTGTAAGTCTTCTTTTTGTGTGTCACTTTAACCCTGCATTTACCTTTCACTGGTATTGCTGCTCCTGAGTATCCTTTCACTTTTGTCCTAGTTTCATATATTTGAGGTCTTGGTCTTATTTTCTTCAGTTCCATTTCAGATATTACATTGGTTTGAGCTCCTATGTCAAGTTTCATGGCAATATATGAGTCATTAACCTTTAGTGTCTATCCAATCCTCTTCATCATTATTGTTGTTTGTCACCACATCTACATAGAACTCATAAGTGTCACTTTCATTCACTGTATGAATTTTGCTTTGCTGGTCCCGACTTTTGCAGTATCTGGCATAATGGTTCTTTTTGTTGCAGTTGTTACATATTTTCCCAAACGCTGGACATATTTTTGGAGGATGCTATGTATCACACCGGTCACACTTATTCTCTTGTCTCTCTCTGTTTGTTTGCTTAGGATTCATATTTCCTCTTGTGGATGTCCATTTTGTTTTTGACATTCTGTTTGTCTCCTTTCTTATGGTATCGACTGAGTTGTCTTCACTGAACAGTTCTTTAGCTTGAGTTTTCACTGTCTCTGCTGCTCTACACAGAGCTATTGCTTTTTCCAGATTGAGATCCTGCTCTCTCAACAGTCTCCCCCTCAGACCAGCCTATCTTTGATCAATGAGTCTGCCAGTCCGCCAAACTGGCACGTCTTGCTTCTGTTAGTTAACTCAGTTACATACCGATCAATAGTTTCAACAGGTTTCTGCACATGTGGAAAAACCTGTCTCTCAAATGTCACATTTCTTCTGGGTATGCAATAATCTTCAAACTTTTCAATTATTACATTGAGCTTCATCTTATCAGCTTCTTCGTCAAAGGTGAAGTTATTGTAAACCTCTAGTGCATCGTCGCCGATCACGTGCAAAAACACTGATGCTTTCTTTTTCTCGCTCTTTTCATCTGCGCCTATCGCAGTCAAGTACAGCTCAAAACGTTGTCTGAATCTTCTCCAGTTCTCTGCCACATTACCTGTCAGTTGCAAACTAGATGGTAGGTACAGTCCTTCCATGTTCAGTTCTTATTCACACGCTGAGTATGCCCACTTCTTTTTTTGCTTCTCGGCCAGTTAGGTGGTTAGCTCCGTTAGCAACTCCAAGACGTGGCTTACTCTGCGTCCTACTCTACAAACAGTTGCACCTCTTCAAGTCTATCTTCTGACACCATGTCATGTTTGTGTATGGTGTCAGAAGATAGACTTGAGTGAGTTCTTCAATAAGCACACCGGAGTGTTACTTGAAGCAGGCAGCTTTATCCAAGTTCAGAACTGATGCAACTGCATCATACATTTAACATGTGCCCTTTATAACAAAGAACCAGGGTCAGCAGGGCACTTCAGCTCTCCGCTCCAGGAGAATAATTTCCAAACAGGCCTCTTTTCAAGGACGTGTGCAGAAACCAGATTAGATAGTCTTTTTGTTTATTCCAATCCAGACCACAGTGTACTTTCTCACTGCAGCCTTCCAAGTCCAGACGCTGTTTCAGGGCCAAAATTCCAAATCATATGAGGTTCCGGTCTATGAACCCCCATCCATGCCCTGTTGGGGCCCGGGCGGCTGTAAACGAGTTCCAAAGCGCCCCGCAGGTCCGCGGTAGTCCACCGACGCACCCAACGTGCGATTGAGCTCATACAACAGCTGGGATGAGTTGCTCACGGCCCGGATCAGAGAATCATGCTGATCAGGGAGTTTCGCCAGCGCGCTGATAGCCGCCGAAGCTCTCCTCAGCTTCAGGTAGCAGACAGCTCCGCCGATGCCAAAAAACAGAGCAGCTGCTACTAATAGTCCAATAATCCACAAATCTTCCACGTCTTCGACAGTCAAGACGGTTAGACACATAGGCTGCCACTGTCCCCACGAATCCATCATGTATCCAGCCGCGTGTGTGTCAGAGGGGCAGACAGCTTCTCCTGGCACGGTCCGCTTCGTGGAAAAAATCTTATCTATTGAAGAAACAGCCCAATTTACTAATTCCATCGCAAATTGGTTCGAGTGAGCGCTGAAGTGTCAGACGAGACAAAAAGCAAGCAGGGAGGAGGAAAAACTTAGGGAAGGAAGGAGCAAAAAGATATGCGACTTGCCTTGTCGAGAGCCGGAAGAGAATGTTTTACACGATTTCCCCCAAATATCAATACAATAGATTAAAGGACATGACCCACCATGTTTTCAAATAACATCGCCATTAATATTTAGTAGTTAATTAAATAATGAAACAGAGGTGTTTATTTATATTGTAGAGAAATAACGCTAAATGTGTTATTTCATGTTTTTTAGCAGTTTTTCGCAGCAGCTCCGGGAAAATCTGCCCCTCTCCATATATGGGCATTGAGGTCACTGAAGTTTCCGCCTTGAGCATGCGGAGTTATAACAAGCATGCATCAACGTAGCTTCATTATTGCAACTGTGTTATATCTTATTAAAAAGTTCTAAAAAATAAATAAAAACAGAGCGCTGGTCCAACTGTACCCACAACTGCACCAGGAAATATTTAGAGGTTGCGCATCCACGTAGGACACTATTAATTCGCGCGCTCGCGTACGAGACTGAAGGAAGAGCTGTGCCAACTATCCATGAATGAATTTGTCGGAGCGAACCAAACTCGTGTGTGGCCACGCGGCTCCGCAAAGCCCCCGGTGGGCTGCGGGCTGCATCAGCTCCCTGCCCTCCCCATTCTCCAGAAACTTCCAACAAGATACAACACCGCTGTGGCCGAAGTCGTGCGAAGCCGCGCGGCTCGCCCCCCTCTTTCCACCCGACCTGGGGGAGAGAACAAAAAGGCAAGCGGGCAGCTCCACACAGCCCCAGCCGCAGCGGTGTTATATCTTATTAAAAAGTTCTAAAAAAACAAACGGGGAGCGCTACCGGTCCCGCAGCCCACCAGGAAACTCGCAGAACCTTGTGCAGCCAGCCACGTTGAACACGAGTGTAACTCGCTAGCACAAATTCATTAATTTCCTTATTTCAGTCATGGAGACAGCGAGGAGGAAGCGATCACTGATCTTTTGGCAAAAAAAACTAAAGAAAAGCCACTGGAACTTTCACTGAAATCAGCATCACTCATAAGCCTCCATCGCGAACTCACTCCCTGCCTTCTGACTGGATCCTTTTTTTACGTCATTTCGGACTTCGGCAATCATCGGCGGGATTTCCGGATTCTTCCGGGACTCCGTTGTTTTTTTGTTTTGTTTTTAAAGACCGTGTAAAGTGAAATTAAATGTGTGTTTTTAGTTTGTCACATGGCATAAATATGTGTTATTAATCACCCATATAAGTCTGACTGATTAAAAACATTGTTTACCTTATAAAATTAAGTCTCAAAAATCATGAAAAAACATGATTTTGCCTTGCCCTGGAACGCTGGGGGCGTGTCAGTGCGTGGGCGTGGTTTCAGCGCAGCTGCGCTGACTGTGTGGAGGTGGAGAGGCAGGCAGCAGAGATCCAGTAAACCTGCTCTGTCTTTATTTGAGTTCTGTCTGTAACAGCAGCTACTTTTTCCAAGAGTTACGCTGTTTTTGTAAATAGTTTTCTTGTGTGTTTTTAATCTGGAATGAATAAAAAAAAAATAGTAATAAAAAAAAAAAAGAGTTGTACCATGCGGGATTTGAACCCGTGGGGTTTGGGACGGAAGGCAAGCGCTCTATCCATTGACCTAACCAGGCATTACAGATACTCGGCATAAAACCACGCAGTATAAAAACATGTTATGATTTGTACGGGTGCCCTGACCATTGCGACATCCAGGGAAGATGCACGAACGAGGCATAATTGATTAGCTAGCTAACAATGAACAAAATATCTATGCTATTGCTATCTGATGCTATCTGCGATTCGCGAGTGAACGGCTCCACCGAGGCGAATTTATACGGCTGGAGCTGCAGGGGGTGGGGCTATACTAATGAGGACCGCGTGACGAAACGCGGTCACGTTTAAAACACGCCTAAAAAATCCTGAAACAGAAATATGTTTATACACAGTTTGCTCTATAACTCCAAAATTAATTGAGCTACAATTTTGACTTTTTACTCATTTACAAGATTACAATTATGACATTTATAATGTTTATTGAAGAAAATGTTGAAATTCACTTTACACGGTCTTTAACCCTCGCCTGGCCCAAATGCAAAAATGAAAATAGACATCATATTCTACTACAGTAATTGTCCAATATGGTGAATTGTTACTGTCACGGTGGATGTTGTCCTTTAAGTGTGGAACAAATACAGAGCTTTATCATTTAATAAGTCTCTGACTTTGTACAGTACTGCAATGAATTTATCTTTTTATTCTTACAGAATTCGTGTTGTTTCCATGTCAGTTTGTCATCAATGATAACACCCAAAAACTTCACCACACTCACTCTACAAATCTCAACACCCTCAATTTTAAATGGAACAACAACAGTTCTCTTTTTATTGCTGAATATCATGTAATTAGTTTTAGTTTCGTCGTTCCGGTGAGCTGATGGACGCTGCTCCCTCCGGCTTCTCTGTAGTCTTTTTATCATCAAACTGACCCGTTTTTCAAACAGGACTAAAGTTGATCCACCTTCCAACTGAATTTGGTGTTCAGTGACTCAGAGAGCCGGACGGGACCATCCCAAAAATTATTTCGGCCCAGGACCGGCCGCTCCCGCTCCATCGGTCAGTCTGAGCACATCCTGCCGGCCAGGTGACCCCTTGAGCTGGGGAGCCGTCCCACGAAGCCCCAGTGGTTTTTTCCCCTCCATCTCTGGACCCCAACCAAATTTCTCATCTAGAACTGCAGTTCTACCTGGTTCCAACAAGAATCGCAGGGAGGTATTTTGCCGACCTTTCCGCTTCTTTCTGTGGCCTCGTGGAGTCTTATTCGCTGTGGGGGAAGTGTACCTGGCCAGAGCTTGTGTCCCAGGACCAGAACCGAACCGAGTTGGCTGTGGGGGACTTCGTCTTCAATAAAGCCGGTCTCAGCCTCTGAGCGGCCCGTTACCTTAAAACGAAGGAGTGTCCACCTCCGTGGGAATTGCTGTGCTCACCAGGAGGAGATGCTCTGTTGCTTTGAAGTGCCGCCGAAACCGGACCAGAGCAGAACCGAGCCAGTGACGACCTCAGCCACTCCGGTCAGCCTCGCCGTTTTTTAACCGGGGGTGGCCTCTCCATATTTCTCAAGTTACCTTTGCATATAATACAACTGTCCATCAATCCACTGGAATGACACCCTACTTCTTGATGTTTGGTAGGGAGCCACAGTTGTCTGTGGATTTCCTGGTGGGACGGAGGGAAACTGATGGAGATCTTGGCCTGCCCTTGGAAGAGTGGGTAGAAGAGCACCAAAAGTCTCTAACGGTGGCTTATGACATGGTGCATCGAAAATTGGAGAGTAAAAGAGCTCAGAGAAATCAGGATGGGGATGTTGCTCCAGATTTTCAGGAGGGAGATCTGGTGTATACCAGAAATCACTCTGTCCGGGGTCGGAGTAAGATTCAGGATTTTTATGACTCCACTCCTTATCAAGTGGTTCGCCCACCTCCTGATCGAGGTGTAGTGTATTCTATAGCACCTGTGGATCAGGAAGGACCCTTCCGCCAAGTACACCGGGCCGAGCTTAGAAGCGTCCCTGAAAGTAGTGTGGTGGAGGATGTGTTGACTGACAGTGGGGCAGAGAATGTAATTGTTGATTTGCCTGAGTCTGAAATCTTATCGGATGTTGAAGATGTTGAAGCAGGTATTTCTGAAGATGTATTACCTGATGGTCAGCTTTTTCCTGGCCAAGTATCTGCTGTGGAAACTGGAACAACCATAATTTCAGAGCCCAGGAGGTCAACTAGCAAGACTGCGGGACAACATTCAAACCCATTCAGGCTGCCCCGTTCTGTGCAGACAAAAGATTAGCTGTTTGGAATCAGTTCATTTCTTCTGGTACATTGTCGGGTGGTCGATGCACGATGATGGGGGGGAATGTAACAGGTGGCACAATTTCCCTGTGCTGTAAGCCTCTAGAAAAGGGAAGTTGTCAGTATTGATGACAGGGTGCAATTTCCTGAGTGGCCAGATGTGTTGTGTTCACGCATGCTGTGGTACAGCCAGGTGTGTTGTGTTCACACATGCTGTGGTGCAGCCAGGTGTGTTGTGTTCACGCATGCTGTGGTGCAGCCAGGTGTGTTGTTGTGTTCACACATGCTGTGGTGCAGCCAGATGTGTTGTGTTCACGCATGCTGTGGTGCAGCCAGGTGTGTTGTGTTCACACATGCTGTGGTGCAGCCAGGTGTGTTGTGTTCACGCATGCTGTGGTGCAGCCAGGTGTGTTGTGTTCACACATGCTGTGGTGCAGCCAGGTGTGTTGTGTTCACACATGCTGTGGTGCAGCCAGGTGTGTTGTGTTCACACATGCTGTGGTGCAGCCAGGTGTGTTGTGTTCACGCATGCTGTGGTGCAGCCAGGTGTGTTGTGTTCACGCATGCTGTGGTGCAGCCAGGTGTGTTGTGTTCACACATGCTGTGGTGCAGCCAGGTGTGTTGTGTTCACGCATGCTGTGGTGCAGCCAGGTGTGTTGTGTTCACGCATGCTGTGGTGCAGCCAGGTGTGTTGTGTTCACACATGCTGTGGTGCAGCCNTTAGTTATGTATTAGTATTAGAAAATTAGAAAGAGTTAGTCATTTTGTACTACTGGTGAAATATTATTATTGTTTAATCTGATTGTTTGAAAAAAGGGGCAGATATAATAAGATTTATTCTTCTTTCTGCTACCTTTCATTTTTTTACATTGTGTACGTATCATTAATGGGATTGTCTTGTATTGTGTTTCTTTTGTAAAAAAATGAACAAACTTAATAAACATAAACATAAACATATATTTTAAACTATAATTATTGTTGAATAATTATTAGATACATTAATTAAAAAATTACCAATCAGTGCTCTGTAAACGAGATAGATCTGGTTCCATGACTTGTTCAGCCTAAAATCCTCCCTCCTCTGCAATGTCGGCTTCAGACACTTCCTGAACGGTAAGGTTCATATAAACACAGTTGAATACTGTACCTAAATTAAAACCTGCTGGCTCTTGTTCATCACCCGAACTAACTTCACCTTCCAAAACTGAATACAAATCACTTAGATCAACACTAGAAATGCTATACTCGTCTGATTCGACATGCTCCGCCATTATTATTTACATGCGCGTTGGAGCAGCTTCTGCCCGTTGTTGCGTCACAGATTACGTATGCGGAAGTTCGCGGATTTCCAGTGACGTATCACAGCGCCAAATTTAAAGTAACTTGGACTGAAATTTTAATATACAGGTAATCCCTGACTTACGAGGGGTCGACCTACGAGGTTCCGGATTTACGAGGTTATCATATTTAATAAAAATATGAAAAAAAAATGTTTTGTGTGTGTTTAAATGTTCTTAATTTCATGCGTACAGCACTTTGTTGCAGCTGTGGTTGTTTTAAATGGCTTTATAAATAAAGTATAATTATTATTTTTACAATTTTAAGCGTATTTGAGCAACTTCCGGTCGTTTCCGGAAATGTGTCCGTGTCCGCCATATTACGGTCCCCAAGTGCGGTCAAGGGATGTCCACGAGTATTGGCAGCTTGGAGGAACGTGTGTCCGATCAGAGGTTTTCTCATACGGATAAATTGGCTGGAAACACTTGCTAAACTCTGTGGATGTCTCAGGCCTGGAGCAGCAGCCGCGATCGCATCACTGCGCCGCGCAACACCAGCAGCTCATGGTATGAGCTAAGGCTAACATGCTAAAGCGGACCCCCACCGGAGACACCGAACCGACGGGCGGAGGCCGGGAGCTCACCTCGATGTCCGCCTAGCAGCCTAAGATGTCGGATGGACACCCAGCTAACATGGAGAATCAGCTCCGACAGCCTTTTTTGGATGTGCTACACGCTAACGAGCGCTAACGAGTGCAGGCCTAATGGCGAGGGCTAACAACAGCTAACGTGGGCAGCTTGATCAGCTCAAAGTAAGAAATTATATTTTTTATTTATGTGTTATGTACCTCTACAGTACTGTTTTTTTTTGTTGTAAAAATTATATAGCTGTGTTAGGATAGGCGAAGCGCTTGGTAACTTCATTACCTACATGTACGTGTTCAGTGCAGTGGCGGTTCCTCAGTTAACCACCAGGGGGGGCTATTTTCTCAAAAATGAAAAAATAACGTTTCAAGTTTTTCTGGTGTTTATTTATCAAATGCAGATTAAAACTAGGCCAACAGTACAATGAAATGCTCAGATTGAGAACCAACAATTTAACTCACTAAAACAACAAAGAACAAACAAAAAAAATACTAAAGCATGCAATAAAGGTACAAAAATAAAGTACCTACAAATGAAAAAGTAATACAAGGTCCTACAAACATAGTAAAAAACAACATGGTAGAATTTCAATGGTGCAACAGGATGTATTTAAATGAATAAGTAGTTCAAGGTTGTAATTTAAGCTACACACACATATCTATATATATATACATATATATATTATATATATATATAGCACATAATTACTGTCAGAAGCTAATATTAGTTTGTGACAGTAATTATGTGATATATATTGCACATAATTACTGTCACAAGCTAATATTAGCTTGTGACAGTAATTATGTGATATATATTGCACATAATTACTGTCACAAGCTAATATTTGTTCAACAAATATTAGCTTTTGCACCAAGCCACATCTTTGCACCAAGCCACATCTGTGACAACAAATTTTGTTGTCACAGATGTGGCTTGGTGCAAAGTTATTGCCAGTTGTTTAGTGTTATTTATTGAGAGTCCAGTAATCTGACAGCCAGTGGATAATAGCTGTCCTTTAGTCTTTTTGTGTGTGATGACAGATTCCTGTATTGTCTGCCCGAGGGTAGTAGATGGAAGAGCCCTTGTGCAGACTGGAGGTGATCCTTGATGATGCTGTGTGCTTTACACAGATGTCTGCTGTGGTAGATGTTCTTTTTGTGGAGACTGCTACTAGTGATGTTCTCTGCTGTTTGCACCACCCTCTGTAGTGTTTCAGCTCTAAACGCTAAGGTATCACACTGTGTAGTTAAATGAACTATTTCAACAAAAGCAGTGTTCTACGTTTTGTACATAAATTTTGCCCTTCTATCCTTGAGAGAAGCAAATTTCTCAATGACTCTTTGGTTGAAGTCAGGGACGGCTTTGACCAGATTTTTCTCCATGGAGAGCATGGCCAATGCATTGAGTCGATCCTGTGACATTGTGTTCCTGAGGAAGGTCTTTATTCTCTTCAGTGTTGAGAAGCATCTCTCAGACTCAGCTGTGGTCATAGGAGTTGTGATGAGGATTTTCAGCAGAGTCACAGTCTCTGAGAAGGTGTCATGAAGATTGTTCCCCATGAAGAGCTCGTACAGAGCCACAGCACCACTGCAGCTCCTGAAATCTTCATCGCTGTAGATGAGAGCCAGTTCAGTTTTCAGCTTGTTCTTGTTCAGCAGTGGGTACGCCTCCATGGTGGAGTTCAGTGCTGCTTCAGGGAAATGACTGTGGTAATGCTGGAATCTGTCTGCCTGCAGCAGCGTAGCACTGATCAGATGATTTGTGAAGGTAAATCTTTGTTTTACATGGGCCAAGATTGTGTCACAAACCTAAAAAATGAATGCACCACTTTAATAAAATAGCCTCCTGACTAACAGCAGTTTAAATTTGTTCTCCTTGGAGGACATCTGTACACCTGAATATCTCCCACCCACAGCATATTACTGAATTAACTCTTTTTGCTCTCTACAGAGACTGAGGAACAGCTTCTACCCTGAGGTTGTTAAGACTCCTGAATCTCTTACCAGAAGAATCACTTTGAAATATCACATGTTGCTGCTGATCTGTTTCATGTTTCTGTGTTCATTCGTGCCCATCTGCTCATACAGACTCATGTTTGTGCTGCTGTTTGGAGTAATGCTTTCTATGATATTAGTGCTTAGTGTATTGTTAGTAGATGTATTTCTTAGTTCATATCTTAGATGTTATTACTGTTTTTCTCTTACATTTTATTGGTGGATGTAACTGGGACCCTGTGTACATAATCTTGTTTCATCACATGTACCACATGTGGTGCAAATGGCAATAAAGATTCTCTGACTGATTTTGTGCTTTTCAATTATGCTAAATATGAAAGGGTGGGTTTTGGCACCTTTCTCTTCCATATGAATAATAAAATATTGGGCATGGACAATATTTATTTTTCCTGGTATTCAAGAGGATAGGGAAATGGCTAGTCAGCTTTCTAATTATTTAACATCTAACAATTTATGAGTATATGTGTACATTTAATAGCAACAATTCAAATTGACATTGTAATTAGAAAGATGTAGTGCTCCTCACTTTTTCAAAATACAGAACTAATATGATGAAAAACATTGTACGGTAAAAGACACATCATGCATTTAGCTGCTCACCTCTGTAGCTATCCTCTGACGTTCACCAGGGCCCAGTGTGCGGCGTTTCTTGGCCATCTGGGATACACTGCCACTGTGTTCTCCACAAATAGTAGGGAGTGAGTCTCTGCAGGACCATAAGAGAACAGTGTTCATATTTTAGTCACCAGGTAAAATAACAAGAAATGTGAAGTAGTTCAATCATAAGACATTAACAAAATACTGTATCAGTAATATTAAACAGCACAACATACACATTAATTTCAATTTACCGGTACCTGATTTTTTGAATGTGGTCTGTGAACTGCTGCATGATTCTCTGAACAAAGACTGAGTCGATGGTCCGCTTCTGGAGTTGGTTGTAGAGAATGTCCACATGAGGCATGACCAGATGGAACAGTTTCAGGAAAAAGCTGAAGCTTTCATCCTCCAGCAGCCGAACAAAGCCTCCAGCTTCTCTAACAGTGGTAGGATCAAACTGTCCTGAGTCCCTGATGGTTTCAAAACACTGGAGCAGTTTTTCTTTGTGTTCAAAAACAGTGTTCACAGCTCGGCTGTGGAAGTTCCACCTCACTGTGCTTGCTCTTGGAACTCTGTGGGCCACCACTTCATCGAGAATACTGGTTCTCTTTGGCGATCTTGAAAAAAAGCCGGAGAATCCAGCCAGGTCTGAGAAGAAAATATTCACTTTTGAGATATGGGAAGTCACCTGCTGCATGATAAGATTAAGCTGGTGAGCATAGCAGTGAATGTAGTGTGCATTTACATAGAGATCTTGGATCTTCTTCTGTACACCACCTGTGGCTCCTCTCATGACACTCGCACCATCATATGCTTGTGAAATGAGCTTGCTCTTCTGGTCATCAGGGAGAATGGAGCTCAACCTTTCCAGAAGTGCTGTGGCGATGGAATCAGCTGTGGCACTTTGGAGAGGTATGAACTCAAAAAACCTCTCTTGGACATGATGGGCTTTGTCAATGTAACGGATCACAAGCACCAGCTGACACTGAGTGGAAATGTCTTTAATGTCTCCTGCTCCATTTTGTCTCTCTGTCTGTTACACAGGTGGTAGATGTGTAGAGATGAAGGTGTTGTGTGGATTTTTTTCTGTAAAGAAAGTACAGAAGGCACATTAATTATGTATTTTTTTTAGCATTTTCCACATTGCTTGAAGTGCTTTGTGTGCACATATGTAATCACATTTTAACTTTCTTAATACAACATAAATAATAATATCCAGGTTATTTCAATTGCATTGATCCATCCACAGTGATCTTTATAATATTAAAATTAAATTCAAATAATTATATAATCACTGTTTCATAACATGAAAAATTCAAACTATTTAATGCTTAAATCTTTCTGCTACTTGATTTATTTAAGTTTAGAGTGTCTTTGAAACAACAGCACAACTTATAATGAAACTAAAGTTTAACTAAACTAAACTAAAACTAAAGTTTATTTATTCATTCAGATTTATTCATCAGAAAATTTGCAACTGCTGCTAAACGAAACGAGACAAAAGTTAACTAACACAGACAGACACTCTGAGGAGTAAACAGTTCATGAGCTGAAGATGAACAGACAGGAGTCGTCTTCACACATTCGGGTTTATAACTAGCAAGTAGCAACTTTTATAATGTTGCAGACAGTACACCACAACCATGAGCAGAGCTACTAGCTACTGTGACTGACTGCAACAACCACCGTCCCACACACACCACCATGTCCCGAACACAGATGAAAACAGCTCAAACTTTGCTCATGTGTGCTCAGCGATTTATTAAACTCACTAATTATTACTTGCTTACCTGTGTAGAAAGGCACCATTAATAATTACTGCTGTTTCAACGTCGCTACTCGCTAGTTGTCCGTGTGATGATCAGGTCTGACTGTAAACAGAGGGAATCCCCCGCTCCCCCCCTCCTTGGCTCGAACCGGAAGTGCTGTCGATCCGTGGCATAAGAGACAGTCCAGGCTCGAGGGCGGGGGAAAATGCGACCTGTACAGTCCAAAAGTTTTGTACTGATGGGACATAAACTACGGCCGCTAGCGGCGGATAGTTATAATTAGATTCAATGGAAAAGCATGGGAAAAGCCCCCAGGCGGCGCCGAGCGGGGAAACCGGAAGTACGTCACTCACAATCAGAAAACGTTTTTTGAAACAAACAAAACAATCATTACTCATAAAATATTTATCCTACACAACTAAAAACATATATGCATGCATTTCGAAATATTTTTATTTTATTATTTCACTTTTATAAAAAAAAAAAAAATATTCAAATGGTGAAGAAGAAAAGCTGCAGTTCCAAGGAGGAGCGGCGCCCCTAGCGCCCTCTAGTGGCGGCCGTCACTGGTTCAGTGGCGGCTCGTGTGTTATATAAAGGTAGTCCCCGATTTACGAGATTTTCGTCTTACGAGATAGTCGTAATGGAACTCGCTTGTAAGTCGGGGATTACCTGTATTTATAAGTTTTTTTGCAAAAACGAACATAGCTGAATGATATAAGATATAGATGTTGTGACAGATAATGCAAATTTCCAACATCATGTCACAATACCTTTAAGTTTACATTACAAATGTTTTAGAGTTTGGAACAGACCTGTTGATGAACTGGAACAACTGAGGGGCACAGATTTTTTTAGGGTGCATGCCACTCCGACAGTTTTGTCCAGAAAGAGTAGTGTACTCTTCATTATCATCATGTGTGTGTATATATATATATACAGGTAGTCCTCGACTTACGACGGCGTTCCGTTCCTACGCTCCGTCGTAACTCGAATTTCGACATAACTCGGAACATACGTCCAAACTGCACCTTCTACCATACCATACCATACCACTTTATTTATAGAGCACTTAAACAGACACAAGGCCAACCAAAGTGCTGTACAATAGAAAACAAACAAGCATAGCAAACAGGAAAAACATAAAATAAAAATATAGATACAAATAGCAAACAGAAACTAATTAAAATGGCGAACAGTATATATTACAGAGAGGATCAAAACAAATCCCACCGTGTTAAAGGCAAGAGAATAGAAGTAGGTTTTCAAGCGAGACTTAAATACTTACTTGTTAAGCTGTCATCTAAACTGACCGGAGGAACCCTAACCTCAGTAACATCCATGTATGTTAGTCAGGTACAGAGGATAGCTTCTTCTGTTTTAAAAGATGTCCTTCATCCCCTGTATGGAGAGTTTCAGCTTCTTCCCTCTGGTCGGAGGTTTTTAGTCCCTAAATGTAGGACAACACGTTTTAAAAATAGCTTTGTTCCCACTGCTGTTACTGAAATGAACAAACGGAATAACGTTGAAGCTTTTAGTGGTTAAATGTTTTTATTTTTCATTTTACATATGATTTGGGGAGCCTTAACACTGTTATGTGCAACATTATCTGTTTATAGTTTCTTTTAAGTGTTTTTACTAAATGTTTTTACTGTTTTTATTTGTGTGTGCGCATGGATGGATGTATGCTTTGTACCACTGCAAACCACATTTACCCTTGGGTATAAATAAAGTAACCTGAACCTGAACCTGAGTGAGGGAGCCTGCCTGACACTCAGTGGCAACTCATTCCACAGTCTCGGACCTGCAACAGAGAAAGCCCTGTCACCTCTGAGCTTACGGCGAGTATCTGGGATTGAGAGAAGCATCTGGTCTGGTGACCTCAGAGAGCGCCGTGGGACATATAGCTGCAGAAGGTCAGTGAGATAAGATGGAGCGGAACTGTTCAGAGATTTAAAAACATACATATTTTAGACTGGATCCGAAGGTGAATGGGTAGCCAGTGCAGGGAGGCCAATAGTGTGATGTGCTCTCTAACGAGGCTAGCCTGTATAAATAAAGGTTGAATGAATGAATGAAAATGTACCAGTTAAGAATCGGGCTGCAGCATTCTGGACCAGCTGTAGCCGTGCAATGGAGGACTGACTGATTCCAAACAGAAGTGAATTGCATTAATCGAGCCTCAATGATATGAAAGCATGGATTACTGTCTCCAGGTTCTTTTTGGATAGTATGGGCTTCAGCTTAGACAGCCGCCTCAGCTGAAAAATGCAGGATTTAACAATCATGTTTACCTGACTGTTAAGTTTCAGGGAGGGGTCCATTGTCAATGGACCCCTCCCTGAAACTTAACAGTGACAATTTGTCACCCCCAGATTAGTGACGTTTTGTTTCTCTAGCGGGGCTAGGGAAAGAAGGTCAATGTCGTGGTTCGAGAGTGAGCTGTTAGGATGGAACAACATGACTTCAGACTTCTTCTCATTTAAACTTAAAGACCGTGTAAAGTGAATTTCAATATTTTCTTCAATAAACATAAATGTCATAATTGTAATCTTGTAAATGAGTAAAAAGTCTCAAAATTGTAGCTCAATTAATTTTGGAGTTATAGAGCAAACTGTGTATAAACATTTTCTGTTTCAGGATTTTTTAGGCGTGTTTTAAACGTGACCGCGTTTCGTCACGCGGTCCTCATTAGTATAGCCCCACCCCCTGCAGCTCCAGCCGTATAAATTCGCCTCGGTGGAGCCGTTCACTCGCGAATCGCAGATAGCAATAGCATAGATATTTTGTTCATTGTTAGCTAGCTAATCAATTATGCCTCGTTCGTGCATCTTCCCTGGATGTCGCAATGGTCAGGGCACCCGTACAAATCATAACGTGTTTTTATACCGCGTGGTTTTATACCAAGTATCTGTAATGCCTGGATAGGTCAATGGATAAAGCGTTTGCCTTCCGTCCCAAACCTTATGGGTTCAATTCCCGCATGGTACAACTTTTTTTTTTTTTTTATTCATTCCAGATTAAAAACACACAAGAAAACTATTTACAAAAACAGCGTAACTCTTGGAAAAAGTAGCTGCTGTTACAGACAGAACTCAGATAAAAACAGAGCAGGTTTACTGGCTCTGCTCCTGTCTGCCTCTCCACACACAGCTCAGCTGCAGGCCGCAGTACTGCGCTGAAACCACGCCCACGCGCTGACACGCCCCCACAGTTTCAGACCAGGGGACAATTATGTTTTTTCATGATTTTTGAGACTTAATTTTATAAGGAAAACAATGTTTTTAATCAGTCAGATTTATATGGGTGATTAATAACACATATTTATGCCATGTGACAAACTAAAAACACACATTTAATTTCACTTTACACGGTCTTTAAGAAGTTTGAGGCCATCCAATCATGGATGTCAGTCAAGAAGGGCGGGTTGAATAGAGCGTGAGCCTCTGTGCCTCAGGGGAAAGTAAATTTGACAATCATCGGCGTAGAAATGAAAGGCTATTTTGTGTTTGCGGAAAATAGCACCTAGTGGCAGCAGGTATAATGAGAAGAGAAGGGGACCGAGGATGGACCCCTGCGGTGCCCCCACTGAAGCGCTGTAGATGCTGAACTGAAATCTTTGATATTGACACAAAAGGTTCTATCTGAGAGGTAGGACTCAAACCATTTGAGGGCAGACCCTGTGATGCCCACCCACTGCTCCAACCCAGAAATGAGGATGTTGTGGTCAATAGTGTCAAAAGCAGATGTAAGGTCCAATAAGACAAGCAGCACAGAATCACCTGCATCTGTGGCTGTGAAAATGTCATTAAAGACCTTCAGTAGAGCGGTTTCAGTGCTATGGAGAGATTTGAAGCCAGATTGGAACAACTCTAGGATGTCGTGGTCATCCAAGAAACATTTCAACTGAGACTCAACAATTTTTTCCAGTAGTTTGGAAACAAATGGGAGCCTGGAGACAGGCCGGAAGTTGGACACCACTGAAGGGTCAAGGTTAGTTTTTTTCAGTAGAGGCTGGACAGCAGCATGTTTAAAGGTTTTTGGGACCACACCTGAGGATAAACTGCTGTTCACAATAGTGAGAATAGAAGGACCCAGTGTAGGAAAAACCTCCTAGTCGAGGGGGGACCACATCAAAGGGGGAACCAGAGTACAGTACTGTATTTCACCAAGCGCTTAGCCTATCCTAACACAGTACCTTACATAATTATCAAAAAACACATACATTTGGAGCCATAATGAGGGGAAGAAAAGAGTTAATTTCCTACTCTGGAATGCTGGTGAAGCCATTTCCTCAGTTTCTCCGTCCCTCCTCTGTATTCTCCATTTGTTTATGTTGTAAAACTGCCGTCCGTAAAACAGCTACTTTTCCACAGCTGCTGCCTGTCCAGCTTGGTCCAACAAGTTTTGTTTTGTTTTTTGAATGTCCAGACGACCAGACTTGGCTTTTTTTAGAGAGTACTGGCAGCTGTAGCCTCCACAGCTAGCAAAACCAGAAACTGCGTAAATCGGCTTAAAAAAAAAAATATATATATATATATATATATATATATATATATATATATATATATATATATATATATATATATATATATATATATATATATATATATATACAGGTAGTCCCCGATTTACGAGCGAGATCCGTTACAACGAGGCGCTCGTAAACCGGAAATCTCGTAATTTGGAACGGCCGCCATTTCTCTCGTAAATCCGGAATTTCGCTCGTAAATTGGAACGGTTTTCGCTAGCGCGACTACAAACACTCTATTTTCATCCAAAAACTGCTTATGAGTGCATAAAAATGATCGGAAACGTGTGTCCATATGCTTAGCTAACTAACTGTGGTGAAAAAACACATGAAAACTCAGTATTTTTTTCGTTTTTTCCAAAAATTCGCAGCTCGTAAGTCTGGAACCTCGCAGATCAGAGCGCTCGTAAATCGGGGACTACCTGTATATATATATATATATATATATATATATATATATATATATATATATATATATATATATAT
>JBBPBX010055115.1:0-23218 GCA_038048925.1 Garcialebias charrua | reverse complement strand
TGTGCAATCGCCCGGATTGTTTTAATGCTCGCTCTGCCTGTGATTGACGAACGGCTCTCTCACTTTGATGTCAAACGGTAAGAGTATCTGTTTATGCATTAATACTTGTATGTATGTATGTATGTATGTTACTTGTTTGTTTTCTGGTTTGTTTTCTATTTAATGGTTAAAATAAAGAACATTTGTTTTTAAACATAAAATAGTTTCCAGTGTAAAGTCTCTTGAGCTGTGATATTCTTTTGAGGATAATTGCCGATCTCTCTCGATCCTGCATAAATAATATTTCATAAAACATTTATGAATAAAAATTCATAAAATATTTGTAAAATAATATTTCATAAAACATATGCATACAGTGGCCTCTCTTCTGACTAAGATATGGTGTTCTGGTGTGCGTTATCTCTGTAGATGGATGTGCGAGCAGAGTCTTAAATCAGTAAAACTGTTTTCTAGATGTGAACTCTAAGTGTATTAGCCTTTAAGTAATAATGTAGTCTATCATAGTAGTATATATATTATGTGTGATGTGTTCTGGTTATCGAGCACAATGTATTGTTGTCTGTGGACCAGCGGCAGTAACTATGTTACCTGCACTGGATGAAGAGAAACTACTTGATTAAGTTATGATTATATGAAAAATGGGCTTCTATGGTAACTAAACTAGTAAACCATGTAATTCGTGTTTGTCTAAAGTCCAGAGAGAATAGTTTAATCAAACAGTAACATTTCCTGAGCATATAAAATCAGTAAACGGTGTATAAAACAGTGTCATAACTCTTCAGCCACTAAGCCTAAAATGTCTCAGAAATATGTTTAACATTAAACGATAAAACTTATCCCCTATACATGTCTTGTTGTTTTTGTTTCCCCCATGCCCACTAGTTGTGCTTACTTAATGGTGTCTGTGTTATAATACACATGTTTGCATCTGATTGAATAAACAGAATGCATTTTCTTCTCTTTAGTTTGTTGAGGACTATGAGCCCACCAAAGCAGACAGCTACAGGAAGAAGGTTGTCCTGGATGGGGAGGAAGTCCAAATCGATATCCTGGACACAGCTGGCCAGGAGGACTATGCTGCTATCAGGGATAATTATTTTCGCAGCGGGGAGGGCTTCCTGCTAGTCTTCTGTATCACAGAGCAAGAGTCCTACAGTGCCACTGATGAGTTCAGGTAATGATGCAACAATGTAAGCATGTTAATTTAACACTTACGAAAGTTTAACCACATTGTCAAGACAGTACCTAAATTTTGAATGGTATACGTACAAATATGTTCTTCTGATGTATGCTCAATAATCCAGGTACATGAATATAACAAGGTTAAGTCAGGCCCTCTGGATGGATTCTTCTTTGTTGAAATGTTTAGTCTTATACAAAACACTTCTTCAGTCCAGATCCGTTCAGAGGACCTGACCCTTGTTAGATTTTTTTTTTTGTGATTAGTCACCTGTAAATTTGTTGCTACTATACAGAAACATATTTGAACCTTTACGCTGTATTTATTATTTTTACATGCAAAATAAATCTGCACTGAAGTGTTTGTGGGGGGAAAAAAAGTCTAGTTGCTCAGTCATGGTGCAGCTTCTCTTCTAACATCCAAGGTTTCCTACTTGAGCTCCTCTTATGACACCCGTTATAAAAGGTGCACTGCCCCAGTCAAACTCCCCAACCACCACTGGCCATTGAGCAGGTCACGCCAACATGGGCTGAGCATTTGACGCCACACAGGCTTGCCTTTCCAGAAAAGTAGAAGCATTTTATGTGACCGATTGACTGACTAATGTTTGTGGACTTCAGCTCTGCATTTAACACCATCCTTCCCGCTCTGTTCCGGGACAAGCTTTCTCTGCTCCGGGACAAGCTTTCTCTGCTCCATGTACCTGACTCCACCAGCAGGTGCATCACAGACTTCCTAACAGATTGGAGTCAGTGTGTGCGGGTGGGGAAAGTTGTCTCGGACACTTGGACTCTGAGCACAGGATCTCCACAGGGCTGTGTACTTTCCCCTCTGTTCTTCTCTCTGTACACCAACTGCTGCACCTCCAGCCATAATTCTGTAAAACTTATTTAGTTTGCGGACGACACCACCCTCATCGGGCTCATCTAGGATGACGATGAGTCTGCCTACAGGAGGGAGGTGGACCGGCTATGGTGACCTGGTGCAGCGACAACAACCTGGAGCTTAATACCCAGAAGACAGTGGAGATGATCGTGGATTTCAGGAAAGCCACAGCCCCTCTGCCCTCCCCTTGCTCTTAACGATATCCCCATTGTCACTGTGGACTGTTATCGGTTTCTCAGCACCACCATCACCCAGGACCTCAAGTCATCAAGAAGGCTCAGCAGAGGATGTACTTCCTGTGACAGCTGATGAAAGCCAAGCTGCCGGCCAAGCTGATGGTGCAGTTCTACACGGCCATCATCAAGTCCATCCTCTGCTCGTCCATCACAGTGTGGTACACCGGAGCCACTGCCAGGGACAGACAGAGACCGCAGCGCATTGTGCGCTCTGCTGAGAAGGTAGCCTCCCATCCATGACCTGTACGTTTCCAGGACTGTGGGGCGAGCAGGTCGGATTACAGCTGACCCTTCTCACCCCGCATATGAACTCTTTGAACCACTTCCCTCGGGCAGGAGGCTTCGGTCCATTCGGACCAGAACCTCCGCCATAAGATTAGTTTCTTCCCATCTGCTGTCGGACTCTTGAACACTCATAATCACGTTACTTTATAACTCTGCTTTGGTCACTTTATCATTGTATTTTAACTGCACTACTTCATTTGCACATTGTTTCTGAATATTGTATTGTATTGGTTGGTGTACCATGTGATGGTACACAAACACAGGAATTTTATTTATTTTACATTTTATTCGCACCTTTATGCCAAAGCAAGTTCCTAGTCTGTGAATCCTGTTCATTGACAATGGCAATGATGAACCGAATCTGAATCCAATTAATGACATATCAATGCATAAATGCACCCAAACCTCAGACATTCAAGGCTGGTGTTTTAAAATGAATGCTGCAGTTAAAGGTGGAGGTGCTGGACAAAGTTTAGGGTCTAAAATATACTTATGCAAACCATGCACGAAAATAAACCTAGATTTTCAAAATGTGGCTGTGCGTAACGGCCTGCTGTTGGCTTCAATAGAAACTATGGACTGCCATTAAAATCTGCCTCTTTCTTCACAGTTTTCTCTCGATGTTTAATCTCAAACTAGTCTCAAACTGTTGCAGCCATGTGAAATACTCACTTTAATGCTGCTGAATGTCAGATATATTTGTAAAGAGAAAAAAATTCTTGCTGGAATAATTTCTGTCTGCCAGATTATGTAAAAAATAGGTTTCACACACTTTGAGTTCACATACTGTATATTTACTGTATAATTACAGAAATAGGCTGATCATTTTAAAAACACAAAACTGTGTTAGTTTTAAAGTGTCCTAATTCACACAGTCTGTTTGGTTCTGACAGGGAGCAGATCTTGAGGGTGAAGGCAGAAGAGGACAAGATTCCTCTTGTGCTGGTAGGCAACAAGTCCGACTTGGAGGATCGTCGGCAGGTGTCAGTGGATGAGGCACGCGCGAAAGCCGAAGAGTGGGGTGTCCAGTATGTGGAGACGTCAGCCAAAACTAGAGCCAATGTGGACAAGGTGCTGCTGCTCACACATTGTATTTGTCTTAGAAATCTGTTGCAGAAGTTTTAGGTATTTCAGATAAAGTGGAGATAATTTCAGGAGCTATGTCATCAATAGTTTTTGTTAATGTAGAACAAAAGTAAAATTGGACCTATTTAATGCGTTCAGCCTTTGTTTTGAAGGCAAGTTGATCCGATCATCTTTAAAACTTGCTACAGCTTGTCTGGTATTTAGTTATCTGTTTGTATGCAGTTCAGGACTTGTGATAAAATCTCTGTGTATGAATCCTGGTTCTTTCTCATTTCTTTATTCTTGTGGCTGTAAGTTAGACTTTCTGTATTGAACGCCTTTTTTGATTGTAAGTTAAGACGTTACATGCGAGAATAAACCGATGACCAATAAACCACTTAATCTCTGATGTAGCTGACAGATTCTATTCTTAACTCACCTTTAACTTCTGCACAGTGACAGTCATTCATGATTGAACATGTCTTGTAAATGTTAAAGTAAAAAAATTAATACTGTATTCTCCCCAGGTTTTTTTTGACCTGATGCGTGAAGTACGAGGGAAGAAAATGTCTGAAAACAAGGACAAAAACGGCAAAGGAAAGAACAAGAAGAGCAAGAAGAGCTTCAGAGAGAGATGCTGTTTACTTTGAACTCTTCATGGACCTAAACAAGCCACGAGACGACTAATGTTGGGGAACAAAGCAGTTCTCTTTCACTGTCATTCAAGTGAAAATTATTTTTTTAATAGCTCATGTTAGATTAGTGTGTAGAACAATCTCGACCACTATGTTGCCAATTTTATTGCTTATGATTTGATTTGGGGGTCTGACTGGAAGATGACCACTGTTGTGACTGTGACTTATAGCTCATAGGAAGCTAATGACCAAACTGCCAATGACACTAACTCTGCTGCTCAAGACATCTTTCTGTTTAACTCAGAATTATATTACTTTTAATGTTGGCTCTGTGCATTTTTTAAGGAAACCCTGCTTTTAATTGTTTAGCCCTTCTAACCTTTGCATATTTGTTCTGAGGACATAATTCTATATTCATGAAACTTTGAGGAATGCTGCTGTTTGCGTTTCAAACAATGTTGGTATCATTCATTAACCTGTTTAGACTCTTGCCTTTGCAACATGGGTGGGTTTAGAGCGGTTGTTGCTTTTTCAAGTTTTATTTCATTAGTCTTTTTTTCTTCCAATTAATTCTGTGAGTTTGTAACTTTTATGCCCACAGAAGGTTTATAAAGTGCAATGCAATCGGGGGTCCTTGCCAAACGGGCACGTTTCTCATGTCCGATTTTATTTCTGTTTTTCACCGACATGATTGCAACAATTCAATCATGAAACCACTTTACAGTTAATCAGTAATGAAGCTGCAAAGTCAAATTGTTGATGACTGAAAATACGAGCATATAGCTACACGTATCTTGGGTCTTACTCGCCGGAGCTTCTTTTGAAGATCTTTTACTACAAAGGATTGTGAAGTAATTACTAATCCATTGGAGGTAATTGAGAGTTAGAAAGAAGAGAGAGCTCACCTGATATGTTTCATAGGTCAGTGTAATCTAAACGTTCTCCCAGGGCAGTTTTTGTCATTCAGAGCTGTTGAAGTCTGGAGTCGATGGCTCTGCACTGTGACGGCTGTTGACAATCATTAATGACTGGATTATGATCAAACTGATGCTAATTGTAAAAAAATAAATAAACATGCTTTAGTTCATTTTAACAAATTGCATTACATTGCTAATTTTTAAGAAGGCAACTTTAGTGGAATTTATAATTATTTTAAAAACGTACCAACAAATTTATGAATTGAACCACTTTTGTGAGCTTGCATTACGTACGTTTGTTAGAGGTGAATTTGACAGAAAACAACTACGTACCTTTTATTGTCTTGGAGCACAGCTATACTTCAGAGCTGTTGTTTAATCAAATGCTACAGTAAGAAAGTGTTTTCCACCACTGCCTAAGCTGTTATTCGTAACACTTTTTTTTTGTTCCTTTTTATCTGTTCCTGTAGGTATGCTTCTGTCTCCTGCAGCAAGAGCTGCAGAATAAATGTCCCTCTTCTTTAATGGTATTGTTTTATGTCCTTTTTAAACAAGTGTACGCATTTCACAAATTTGTCTTTGAACCTAATGACTGTTTTAACCTGGGTATAATCAGTGCTTAGTTTGAGCTGGATCTTGCTGGAACAGGACCCGGGGATTCTTATTTTGATGGGGTGCGTTCCGGTGACTGTTGGGTTCGGTAACTCTCAGGTTTGCTAATAATAAAGTTATGAACAAACATGACAAGTAAAACTTCTATTTTATATGTAAACTGAAAATTGTTATGTAAACACTCATTTTAAACACAACAGCCACTTATGAGCATACGAGCTGCCTCTTCAAGTAGCATGTCCATGACGTGTCAGGCTCTGTACTGTCAAGTAATGGGTGGGGTGGGGGGTAGTAGGATGCTTGACAGAAGCAGAGTTTACAAATAGGTAATTGTAGATGTTAAGCTTGCCCACAGCTTGCCCACCTGTTCAAGCAACAACCGATTTAAAAATTAAGCCCTAGATACAATCTAATGAAGTTTAACTTGTTACCACTGCTGGTCCTTGTGTTGCACATCGCTCTCTGTTGGTGAGGGTTGGTATTGAAGAGGATAAAGAACATGGTCATTTATTGGTTCCCTTGAGCTAGTCTTCTCTCTTTAGTCAGTCAATCCAGCACTTACTCACTTTACAACCAAAGTGCCAGTGAGCTGGTTTACTTGAGTGTGACAGTGATACTCTACCAGCTTTTTTTATTAACCCCACAACCTTACGTTACATGGCAGACTTGTGTAAGATCAGTCCTAAAACAGTCCAATAGAGGGCTCTTGATGCAGAAGCCCCCAAGGCGTGCCTGGGTCAGTGAAGCTCATTTCACAGAGTGGAAACGGGGTTGACTTCATCGCCAGGCAAAGACTGACCATATGTCACTTTTTAAAATTGGTTTGGTGTGACAGACAATGAGACGCGTGTTCCCTTGGTGTTACGTAGAAGGAAACGCCAGCAACTTTTTGTGATGGCATCCACTTTAGTTAGGAATGTGGAAAGCATCTTGTATTGCAATATGTTTCAATGCATACTTAATTACATTAAGAAAGGTGAACTCCAAACAAAGTGTAGTCGTTTCCCGACTGGATGATTTCAATATTTTTTACTCAAAAGTAAGTTATAGAGACTTTGTCTTGTTTATTTTTTGAGAACTGCAGGGATTTTTTTTAATCCCTTGTGATATTTCTGTGACATTGTTCAGTCTTCATCTTTCCAAGCACAATTGTTTTAGCGTAAACTCATTGTTTTGATGCCAACACTTTAAAAAAAAAACATGTCCTCAAATCAATCACTCATTGAAGCTCTATGCTTGTTCTTTTTTCCTCCGCATCAGAGATAAGACTATGTTTCTGGTCTTGTGAAGAGAGCTGCATTCACTATTGATCAGGCAGGCCAACAACGGGGGATTCTTAAATCAACGTTAACCTTTAAAAGAAAAGGTGCAGAGTGAAATACTTTGGAGATTTGAAGCTGTAACATCTATGGGAGCTACTGCTCCACATCTGCGACACACAGTATGTCACATAAATACATTAATCCCTTCATAATTTATATCAGTAGTGAAACCTGCTGGGGTTGGAAGCCTGTGGCAGACTTTCCACCTGAGAGGCTAAACATGCCACAGCACAGATAAGCACATTTAGCCGTCTGAAATTCACCTCTGGATTCCCACTCCTCGCCTGCAGAGTAAGTAGGCAGATTAGGTGGTCTGTTAAACCCACAGGAAAGCACTTATTTAGAAATACATGAAAGGGCAACGTGAGCCAGGCTAATGACCGATGCCGTGTCACCGGCGCACTCTTGGGTCTTTTATCATTCTGGAGAGAAGGCCCCCGTCCTCTGGATAACCCTCATTATATCTGAGCTAATGTTGGCGATGAGGATGTTCAAGTGATAAAGCACCATCACAGTCCTTCATTATACAGAAAGAGAAACAGGCTCGGTGGAATTGTGCTCGACCTACACTGATAAAAGTCCTTCAGAGGCTTAGTAAATATCACTATATTTATAAGTTAGATGACCTTAATAAAATCTCTGAATATCAAATAATTGTTTATTTAAGTTGTGTGTACTGAAATAAATGTTTAAAAATTTTACTTAGGTTTTTGTGTTAGATTAGGGTGTTTTTTTACATATATTTAAGAGAAAATTTAAATAACTTGTTCACAAAATATCTTTCTTACATTTACTTAATATTTTGTTTGAAAATGACTAAAAATAATGGAGAAATAGGTAACTATATTTATTAGTATCATAGACTGAAATTATTACGTACTCAAATCAATATTATTCATTTTTAGCAACAACTTAAAAGTTTAAGTTAAATGTGAGATGCGGCATCATGGGAAATCCCCTCTTTTGAATCTGCTCAACAACCACGTGGACACAGACAGCCACAAACCCACTGAGGAGGCATCAGTAAAACTACAGGTAAGTGGCTACAAAGCAAAAGTTAAAGTAATGTTAACCTGTTTAACCCACTCTCAGATTATTTTTAATATAATTTTCTCAAAACCGTAGTACCCAAAAAAGTACGTTTCTGCTAAAAAGAAACTGTCCAGATGAACTGATTGAGAATGAGCGGATTTGATACCTGGACTATTGAGAATTAACTTTCTTGTCGTAGTACCCAAACTTTCGTTCTTATACTCAATCGCTTTGTCAGTTAGCTAGAAGCCACGTGCATGTTTCTGTAGCCTGTCTGACTTAATTTTTAAGTAGAGACTATTAAAATAAACTTAACAAGCGGTTAATACTTGGTATTATTTAATGAGCAAATTTCCCTGTAGCTACTGAGTTTTCTGCAGCATGCCTCTGTTGAGCCATTTCTCTTTTTTCCCCTCCCTCTGTCTGTATTTTGCAGCACTGGGTCATGTTCTGTTGTGTGTGCGTGTGTGGAAGCAATGAGCACATGGGCAGCCCAAGTGTGGGTGGGATGTCAAGAATTTAATTCTTTAATGCAAAATGCACGACATTAAAACCTCGAGCAAGGCCGTATGAATGGTTTGTGCGCGCGCGCGCACACACACACACACACACACACACCACACACACACAAGAGTGGTAGATGCCTCGTTGATCGAGGCTGGCCAGCTGCAGCGGTACGTCTCTGAGCGTCCGCCATTTTGAATGTGGCAGACCTGAAATCAGCGGTACGTTGGAGCGTCCGCCATCTTAAATGTGGCAGACGTGACGGTCAACTAATAGAAGGGAACGTTCCCTTTTAAGTGTTTTAGGTTAATCCCTGTCATTCACACACAATAATATACTGTGTATACTGTGTTTGGAAAACAAACAGGCACCAAAGACAACATTTGTAACTTTTAACGTGATTATTAAAAATGTTTTACATAAGTGGCCTTATTCTAAAGGCTTTAGGTCTAGTACCTATTTGAATTGTTCTTCCTTTTTACTGTTTAGAAAATGTGTTCAGAGCTATTCTCGACTCCTGTATTTTTACCCTCAATTAACATAAGAGTCTAATATGTATTCAACTATTTTCTTGTGAGATTTAAAAACACCAGTGAACAATTATTTTTTCTTGCATTTTGAATTGTTCTTCTCTGTTTTTTAGCACCTGCTTTACTAAAGGAATAATGTCCAGTCCTTTCTACCAAGCAAAGGAGGTAAGGATAACTATGCAAGTACTTCATGTGGATTTAATGATTTTTTTTTAATTCTGTATTTTTTTTAAATTCTGAAATCAATTTAACTAGACATCATATTTCTTTATTCAAGTTGAAAAGAACGTGATAATGATATCAATCATCTGATGTTAGTTTTCTGATGCAGCTTTTTTATTCTGAATATAAATATTAACTCAACAATGACCATTTTCAAATTTCATGTAAAGCTTGTGGGCCTTTTACTGGATGATGCATACTACTGCTGATGCCCTCATCAGTCTGTCATCTTGTGTCACCACAAGTCCAAATTTGTATGAATACAGATTGGCTATCATTATTCAGATTATTTAATTTTGGCTATATATTTGATCCCAGAGGGGGATTTTTCACTCTTTCAACTTAATTATGAGGTTATCCTCCCATTACAGATGTAATTAAATAATTGAATAGTGGTACTAAAACTCTAAATGCAGTTAATACACCATTCTGAGCATTTCATATAGTGAGACACAATTTCTCATCCACTTTTTAGGTGGCAGCTGATGGGATGGCAGTGTAAACTCTGCAAATACGAGACTGCATCAAAGGGGACACTTCTCATCAGGACATAGATGACACCTATAAGTTGGGCAGCCAAAGGGAAACTTCAGATGAAACTTTAAAAAAATGTAGGTGTGCTCTTGTTAAAACTTGAAAGCATTTACTGTATAATGTTTCTGGCAGATGTATTGATTACTTGGTGGAACAGCTCCATTTTATATGCACCTCATCAATTCAGAATATTCCAAAGTCAATAAGAGATGTTCTCATTCAGAATAACTGCACTGTTGATCAATCTGTTGTTAGTGAATTGGCAGAAAAACTGTGTAACTATAATCTTTTAGGTGCAGCCCTTGGTCCTGATGGTCTCTTTTCCTCAAAATTTAAAAGGCAGAAATATTTCAAGGAAAACTTTTGTGTTGTTGAACCAGTAGAGTATGTTTTGGACCAAGAAAATAACTGCACCTTTCAGTATGTGCCCATTCTTCAATCCTTACAGCTTTTGTTGAGTAAAGAAGAGACTGTTAACAAAATGACTAAACATTCAAACACTTCACAGCTGGCATCTTCTCATGATGGAAACTATTTCAAGCTAAACAAACTTTTTGCTACTGAAGACTTTAATATTTCCCTTATTCTTTATGTGGATGACTTTGAAGTTTGTAATCCACTTGGAACTTCCAAAAAAAAAAAACACAAAGTCACTGCTGTGTGTACTGGGTACTTCCTGATATACCATCTGAACTAAGGTCACAGCTGACATCAATTCACTTGGCTCTCCTTTGTCCTTGGGTGTCATGAAAGGCGCTTTTAAATAAAATGATTATTATTATTATATTATTATTATTATAAAGCAAATTATGTTAAAAAAAATTGGCTATGAAACTATTATGGAGCCCCTTCTAAAAGATCCCGTTACATTAGAGAAGGAGGGAATTTATGTTTCTCAACTTGACCAATGTATCAGAGGGACTGTTTTTTGTGTTCTTGGTGCTCATTCTCTGAGTGGACTTGTGGAAAGCTTTTCTGGACATTACATTTGTAGGTTTTGTATGTATGTGTGTATATATATATATATATATATATATATATATATATATATATATGTATATATATATATATGTATATATATATATATATGTATATATATATATATGTATATATATATATACAGTATATATATATGTGTGTGTGTGTATATACATATATAAAACTGAAGTTAACATACAGTAGTTACTTGATTATGCTATAAAATGGCACTATGTGCCTGGAAAACGCATAATACTGCCCTTTTTTAATTAAGTTCTTTCATCCATTCTACAGGAGGACTCTGTCTGCATTCAGGAGGCTTTGGCAGAAGAGGTCTTGAAGATCTACCTTGTGCACGACCAGGAGGGGTCAGTCACACCTACTGATGTAGGTATTGTTATTGAGGGCATTACTGTCCTTAACGACCTTGGAGATCTCAGCAGAGCCTGTTGTTATCTGTTGGGACTAGCCTATGCTCTGGACCTGAAATACCCCAAGAATCTCAAATATAGCTTTGAGGTCTTTCAAAAAGTGTTCTTGGCGCTGGATCCCGGAAACCTTTCTGTCAAGGTTCAGAGACTGAAAAATCAACTCTGTGGACTCTTGCTTCTAAAGCATGGGACTTCTTAAATGGATGGGCACATTCATTCAAAACTTTAGTTAATGGTTTACAGTTAAAATGTACTTCAGTACATGATCTGTCAAAAAAATAATTCCATACAAGTCATTTGCCTGAGGGCCTGTCTGACCTAGTTCATGTGTCATGTCATTTCAGTCAGATTGAAGACTTTTATATGTTTAATTTTTGTACTTCACTACATGAGCATTATTTTCTGTTCACACACAAACAGGATAGTTTATCTGTACTTAAAAGACATTTGAAAGTGATAAGTATTTGTGTTCACTGTGTTCAAAATGATGCATGGTCATCTTGGTTATTTTGAGGCAGTAGTTGTTGTCATGCCATGTTTTTGCACTTCTAGTTTTCGTCATGTTTATTAATATAAAGCATCACAGTTCACTTAAGCTATGTGCATATGTTCAGTTTGGAGTAAAGTCGTCATATTTGTAGGTAGGCAGGTGGTAGGCAGGTGGCAACTGCAGAAATAACTATTTGAATGTACAAAATAGCAAATATACAAAATGATTTTAGCTTTGTGATTATATATATATTTTTTTTTCTATATAAAAAAAACTCGCAACACATAAATCTTAGACTACAATTTAACTTATAAAATGCTAATTGGGAATGTTAGACTTTGAATTTTAAGCCAGTCTAAATGTTCATGGTATTGGATTATAGTTTTCTCACAACATAAACAAACATAAACAAAATATTAACCATGAGTTACAAGGTAGAGGACGAGTCTCAGCCTAATCATTTTGTTTTAATTTTTTTTTCTTTAAATTTAAAACGAAATTATCAGGCTGAGACTCGTCCTCTACCTTGTAACTTATGGTTAATATTTTGTCCATGTTGACACAATTACATCATAATCCAAATCCATGAAAAAAAGGACTGGCCTTTTAATTCAAAGTCTAACATTACTTTGAAATAAAAACGTCATTTCAAGCATTTTTCTTTTTTGTGTGTTTTTTTTTTTTTGCAGAGCTATAATATATATAAGCTATATAATATATAATATTCTTGTTTTCTCAGTTTGCACTTTTTCTGAATTAACAAAATAATTAGCTCCCTTCAGCTCAATTTTTGTATTAATTACACAGGTCTACAGAGGTATATTTTCATATGTTCATTGACGACAGTTAAACGGTTTAAAAAGCAAATTTCATTGCACATGCAGGAAAGCTGGCCTTTCATATGTGGTGTAAAGTGTATTTTCAATGTTTAATCGGCTGTATGAAGCTCATTGGATCTGCTTTAGATGCGTTTTAAAAAATGGAGCTGGCTGTTTGGAACTACTGCCATGTTTATAAAAAGTAAATGTCATGAAAGAAAAATAAATGTCATAAAAATGTTAACATGTTGTCCTTCTTTGTAAATGGAACTATTTTATTTATGTACATATGAAAGAAATTAAGTAAATGGAACTATTTTATTTATGTATATGTGAAAGAAGTTAAGTAAATGGAACTATTTTATTTATGTATATGTGAAAGAAATTAAGTAAATGGAACTATTTTATTTATGTATATATGAAAGAAATTAAGTAAATGGAACTATTTTATTTATGTATATATGAAAGAAATTAAGTAAATGGAACTATTTTATTTATGTATATATGAAAGAAATTAAGTAAATGGAACTATTTTATTTATGTATATATGAAAGAAATTAAGTAAATGGAACCATTTTATTATGTTGATTGACCTTATTTGCATCAGTTACTCTAACCAAGCATTTCAATATTATCCTCAGTTTTTTTATGTTCTTTTTACTTAAACTTGTGGTTTTGTTTAACTTAGAATGTTAGTTGTAGTTATGCAATTGATCAAGTATATTTAATAGATTTGAGTAGTTTTCAAATCTACTCAATATTTTTGAGTGTAAATTTGTTGCACCAATAATTTTAAGTAAATGCTTGTTTTATTTATTTGAGTGTATAAAATAAATGCAATGGACAGAGAATAACTCCTATTTTAGCGACTGTCTGCATGGTGCACCCCAGGAGGAGAGACGCTTGTTCATCCTTTGACCATGGGATGGCACTCTTGTTGTTCTCTAGGCTCAATTGACTTGCTTTCTGCATCACTACTCCCACTTTGCCTCCCCCTTCATTTATTCTTGTGACAGAGAGGAAAATGAAATGCTTAATGGCCCCTAATAAACATTTAGTTCTTAAATAATTAATAACTATTTTGAGCATATATGTCCACTCTCTATGCCTCTTGTAATTCAAAGAGCATAAAATAATTAGTAATAAAAAAATAAGTTTCTTATTAAAAAACTGTTTTCCCCCCACTTATATTGACAAATATTAAACTTTCCGGGCTATGATTAAACTTTAAATCAATGAAAGACGCATTTCTAGGAATTCACATCTTCCGCCACATTTCATACAAAGTGACTCGGTTACCGCATCAGTATATGTGGTTGCCATCTTCTCCAAAATTTAATCATCCAATGGTTAGTTTTTGAAAGTTTCGTTAAAACGTGTTCACTGGGATAAATGTAGCCTGGTTAAAACCAGACCCTTGTCCTTCACTTCGCTTCGCACTAGGGTCTGGGACTTCTCCCATAGACAAGGATTTCTCTGGTCAATTTTTGACCGGACCAATCAGAGAACAGAAGGCGGAGTTTTGAACGACGTCGACTGACTTCGTCAGTTAAAATGGCTGCCGCCACGAATTTTCAAGAAAACAAGGTAAAAAACTATTATTTCTTTGCTAAAATATATTTCTTAGCTGACCTTATATCAGAAGGGTTCCTGAGCTTAACAGTTCCTAAATCAATTCACGAAATATTCAAATCTGCTGGATTTAAATTGTTTCGGTTTGACATTTTCCAAACAGCCTCGGGTGCGCTACGAAAATAAATTATAAAAAATTGAATTTTATCTCAAATGTTTCATCCAGGCCAACAGTCAGTAAATTAGAGCCATACAATTACACACTGGTAGCAGAAAAAATATCCACCAAGTGGTTTCTGAGCTATTTATCTGAATAGTTTAGCCTCCCCTTGACCTCGCCAGGCTAAACTAACAAAACTCCGCCTTCTGTTCTCTGATTGGTCCGGTCAAAAATCGATCGGAGAAATCCTTGTCTATGGGAGAAGTCCCAGACCCTAGTATGAAGCGAAGTGAAGGACAAGGGTCTGGTTTTAACATGCAGTTTTACTAACGAATAAACCGAGTTGACTCCAACAGTAATGCTTAAGTTTTACACAAAGACATAACACTTGAACATGCATTGCGATGAACTCAGCAATAACCATGCTATATTTTAAGTCACTATTTCTAAAACTGAGTCATAGCCATTTGTTGGGTGTTTGAAGGTCCGTGCAAGGGCATCCATCTCAAATCAGGTTGACTCAAATAGTTAGTTGTAGATGCACATCCAGCGATTACTTTCTGGACGTTTCATTAAAATTTGTCCAGTGGTTCATGAGATACTTTGGGAACAATCAGACACCAAGAACACACATTTTGTATGTCCGCTCATACACAAAAGTTTGAAAGTCAGCTGTCTGTAAATTAAATATCAGTATGTTATCACTAAACAAAGCTAAAAGGGAAACGTCCTTCAGCTGTACCTCTGATAGCCAAATAAAGTAAGATCAGTTTTCCAGTATAGAACAAACCTATTTGCACTGCGTCTTTTACTGCCTGCTGTTAAGGATGATCCCTCAGCAAAACCTCAGCATAGACGATGTCTGAGCACCGTAGAATCATCAAACCTAATAGAGCTCCATTATGCCATGCAGTATTGATGACCTCACCCCTCGTCCCTTCCATGCAGGTTGATCTCTTTGTAAAACCTTGCTTTAAATATTGGGGAGAAAAAAGTTAAATAAAATACATTTGACAAGATTTATCAAATTAATTTAGTTTCATAATTTATTCTCTTTTAGTTCTGTTTTTTTAGTGATATACAAGTTTGATAGTCTTTTGGAAGGGGAGCATCCTTTGGAGACGTGAGTCCCATCCAAGTAGTCCTTCCCCCCTCCTGAGGGTCACTAAATTAATGGATTCTGTCAAAGGATGTTTAATTGGGCTGCACAGAAATGAAAAAGCTTCTGCAAGCTCAAATGTGTTTTTTATTTTTCATTTAATGCTTTTTGATTCTAGGCTTTTTAATGTGAAATATCAGATGGGTTTAAATGTGTGAGCCGCTGAACACTAAACCATATGAGAGGTGTAATTGTTTTTGTGTGGGGCTGTGAACTGCTTAGTTACCTGAGGTGTGCTAACGTGTAAATATCAAATATGAAGATGTGAAGCTGTAATGTAAAGGTGATATATGGAAGATATATTTATTAGCTTTTTTGCTTTGTTTTGTTGTCACATTCAAGACGAAGGAAGTCAGCAGACACAAATTGCTGCTGTCCATCTATGATCAGTAACAGCAAGACTCACTCACTCATTAGCAGGATTGATGTAATTCTTTATTATAGGTTAATGAAAGAACCCATCAAGCAGCCCTGTTTTTATACTAAAGCAAAGTAAATTACAATCTGACATGTAATTTATTACAACAAGCTCACATAAACCAGTCAGCTTTGTAAGATCTGATAATTGAAATATTTTCAAAGTTTGAACTGTCACTAAAACATCTGAAATAATAAAAGACAACCTTACTGGAAGGGAAAATATTTTCATTCTGATATAATAATAATAATAATGTCTATTCCTGTCATCTGCATATGTTCCCATACACAGACGAAATACAGGATAATTTAAAGAAAAGCAAAAGTTGTTGGATAAATTAATAAACTTTAAATTCAGTTTTATTAAATTAGCATCAAAGCAAAATACATCTTATTTAGTTTGGTGTGATAAAAAACAAACAAACATATTATGGAGAAAACAACTGTTATTTTCATTTGGAGCAGTTTGCACGCAACAACTTAGCTGTCTTCATCTGTCCAAATTGACTACCGGTACATTAAGGGTGTTTTCACACCTGATAGTCCCATAGACTTGGTTCAAATGAGGATCAAAATTCATGAAATTGTTTACATTTCAGCTGGTGTGGTTCACATCCACACTGCTGTCAATCGAGCCAACCTGTTCCCCTCCTCGCCTGTGGTGGCGCTGCACTAAAAACTACTGAAGGAAACAACTCGGAAACTTCTGAAGAAGACACTTCTTCTTCTAGAAATCAAAGCAAAAATGGAGTGGCGTCAAATTTGAGTGGTTTTAGGATTATTATTTTTTGTCAGCATGAGCGGAAGACGGGGCAGAAGAGAAGGTTGTTTTTCACACAAGGCGGCTGAGACGGCTCCATATGAGGTAAGAGCGTTTGTTTGCCCTGAGCTGTAGTCCACTTCCTGCTTTTGGAGCGGCCTCCGGTCCGCTTGCATTCACAATGCATTGGAACCGCGCTAGAGTTTATGTCAATCGGACCAAGACCTAGGTATTTAGGTGGACCAGAATTCACTTTTTGGGTCCACATCAGCGTTCGATTGCACATTCACACCTCACCAAACATACCAGACTTTCTAGGCAAATGGCCTAGAGTTAGACTAAACAGGGCTGGTGTGAATGCACCTAGCCTGGTTGAAACCAGACCCTTGTCCTTCACTTCGCTTTGGACTAGGGTCTGGCATTCCTCCCATTGAAAACGATTTCTCCTGGAGATTTTTGAATGGACCAATCAGAGAACAGAAGGCGGAGTTTTGTTAGTTTAGCCTGGCGAGGTCCAGGCTATCAGATAAATTGCTCAGAAACCACTCGGTGGATATTTTTTCTGCCACCAGTGTGTAATTATATGGCTCTAATTTACTGACTGTTGGCCTAGATAAAACATTTGAGATAAAATTCGATTTTTTATCATTTATTTTCGTAGCGCACCCGAGGCTGTTTGGAAAATGTCAAACCGAAACTATTTAAATCCAGCAGATTTGACCATTTCGTGAATTGATTTAGGAACTGTTAAGCTCAGGAACACTTCTGATATAACGTCAGCTAAGAAATATATTTTTTATCAGCAGAGAAATAATAGTTTTTTACCTTGTTTTGATGAAAATTCCTTCGTGGCGGCAGCCATTTTGAATGACGACGTCAGTCGACATCGTTCAAAACTCCGCCTTCTGCTCTCTGATTGCTCAGGAACACTTCTGATATAACGTCAGCTAAGAAATATATTTTTCTCAGCAGAGAAATAATAGTTTTTTACCTTGTTTTATTGAAAATTCCTTCGTGGCGGCAGCCATTTTGAATGACGACGTCAGTCGACGTCGTTCAAAACTCCGCCTTCTGCTCTCTGATTGGTCCGGTCAAAAATCTACCGGAGATATCCTTGTCTATGGGACAAGTCCCAGACTGTGCAGTGAAGGGAAATGAGAATTGAGCGGAGCTGTGCAGGAAGGCGAGGGCCAGGCTAGAATGCACCCTCTGACTTCCTTTGGTTTCTACTGGACACTTGGACTCGGATGAAGATGTCAAAATGGTGGTTTGTTTGTACAATAAAAGAAGAAAAAAAGTTATTTGAACTTCAGTTTTTTAAATTTATTTTGCAACCTTGTATTTTTATTTATTTATTTATTACAATTTGTACTATTTGTATTTTGTCATTTGTGCTCTTTTACATTTTGCATCTAAAAGCACACCGGCTCTGATGAGTTACTTCTATCACACTGAAAAAACTGTGAATAGAGGTTACTTAAAAAACCTTAGGTAACAAAGTGACAATTAACATTATTAAGTAGATTTTAATTTCAAAAAGTTTATGTAAAATAAAGAGAAAATGGTAATTAAATTTAATTAAAAAAACTAAGTAGATTTTAATTACATTAAACTGTACATTTATGTAGGATTTAGGAACAAAATCTCAAATTTATGGTTAAAATGACTAATTTTTAATGCAAAATTTAATTTAAATTAAATTAATATATAAGGAATATTACTTTGAATTTACTATTAATTTAGGGAAAAATGACTAAAATTAAATATTCATTACAAAGAAATTATTTTTTTGTGTGTTTTTTAAGTGGAACTCAATTTGTAATCATTAAATTTTCCAAACAACCTACATTAATAATCATTGAATAATAAGATAAATTTGCATTATTTAACCTCTTCTCTTGATTAAAATTCATTTGTTTAACAAAGAAAACAATAAGTGGAAAATAAAACAATTACAATTTTTTTCTGCTAAATTTCACTTGTACAGTACATATAATATTCTTCTAATTTTCTAAATACTTTAAAGTGTTTTTACTGGGTTGCACAAATTATCACACATAGATAACAACATAAACATTTATTTCTTGAACATCATTTTGGTTCTTTCAAAGTGGCAAAATATAGCAACATAAAATAATCTACATGTGTAGACAATATAAAGTGGCTTTGTTTACATGTCATTAAAAAAGTTACTTCAAACAAATGCTAAATCAATTTTGTGAAGAAGAAATGAGATGCTAAAATACATAATTAATTACTAATTTCACCATTAACAGCCAGAGTATTTTTACTGTTTCTCTTATTTGTGTTACTTCTTAATGACTGACTAACAAAAAATGTAGTTTTTCTTATCTGAATAACTCAATATAAATGCTGAACAAATATTTACCACTTGTGTACATTGTGTATTAACAACAAAAATCAACCTTTTTGAAATGTCTGAGAAAAACTGCAAACATCTAAGTGAAATAAACATTTCCACAGCTGCAGGAGTTGATTGTCCAAAATATTTTACACTTTGTTTGGAAACAGATCCTGGATACAAGTGGCTGAAAGGGGCTTCCTTCATGGGGGGGGGGGGCACTCAGTCTTAGAGATTGGGTAAGGAGCTCCATCATCCAGGGGGAGCTTGGTGTAAAGCCGCTGTTCCGCAGTATCAAAAGAGTCAGTTGAGGAGTTTCATCTGATCTCTTCCTTCATGGGGGGGGGGGGCACTCAGTCTTAGAGATTGGGTAAGGAGCTCCATCATCCAGGGGGAGCTTGGTGTAAAGCCGCTGTTCCGCAGTATCAAAAGAGTCAGTTGAGGAGTTTCATCTGATCTGGACACCACCCTTTGGAGGTTTTCTGGGTACGTCTGTCTGGTGATTGAAGACGGACAGGTGAGTCAGGAGAGGCAGCCAAGTTATACAAAAAAGAAATAAAAAAAGAAAATGTTGTTACCTTTATGAAGGAGCAGGTGATGCAGAAAGTGCTGGTGACAAAAGACAGACAGGTGAGTCAGGAGAGGCAGCTGAATTATATAAAAAGAAATAAAAAAAGAAAAGAAAATATTGTTACCTTTATGAAGGAGCAGGTGATGCAGAAGGTGCTGGTGATGCTGGTGACAAAATACAGACAGGTGAGTCAGGAGAGGCAGCTGAGTTATATAAAAAGAAATAAAAAAAAGAAAAGAAAATATTGTTACCTTTATGAAGGAGCAGGTGATGCAGAAGGTGCTGGTGATGCTGGTGACAAAATACAGACAGGTGAGTCAGGAGAGGCAGCTGAATTATATAAAAAGAAATAAAAAAAGAAAAGAAAATATTGTTACCTTTATGAAGGAGCAGGTGATGCAGAAGGTGCTGGTGACAAAAGACAGACAGGTGAGTCAGGAGAGGCAGCTGAATTATATAAAAAGAAATAAAAAAAGAAAATGTTGTTACCCTAATGCATGCTCAATAATCCAGGTAGAAAAATCCAAAAAAGCTAAGTCTGGTCCTCTGGACATTCAAAAAACAAAACAAAACAAAGCAAAAAAAAATTTAGAAACGTTTCGTCTACGTTAAATCTCAGGAAGTCCAACATTTCACTGATCACATCAACTCTGTGGATAAATATATCAAGTTCACACGAGAAGATGTAGTAAAAAATGGCAGGTTGGCTTTCTTGGACACAAGTTAGGAGTCATCAGGACTCTGTATCACAGAGCAGACAGCGTCCCCACTAACTCAGCAGCCAGACAGAAGGAGAAATCACACACAAAACAGGCTCTAGAGAAATGTGGATATCCTAACTGGGCCTTCCTGAAAGCAGAGAAGAAACCCAAACAGGACTCCAGCCAGCCATCAGGTGAAAAGAAGGAACCCAGACCCAGACCAGTGGTCATTCCGTATGTTGCGGGAGTTTCAGAGACATTGAGACGTTTATTTTCTAAACACAACGTCCCAGTGGCTTTTAAACAACAAAATACATTACGGCAAAGACTGGTTCATCCCAAAGATCCAGTCCCCCGGCACAAACAGAGTAATATTGTGTATGCTGTTCAGTGTCAGGAGGGCTGTGATCAGTCTTACATCGGGGAAACTAAACAGCCACTGGCCAAAAGGATGGCCCAGCACAGAAGATCAACATCATCAGGTCAGGACTCTGCAGTCTACACTCATCTCCAGGCCAGCGGTCACTCTTTCAGGGATGAAGATGTTCACATCCTTGATAGAGAGGAACGATGCAGTGTTTCCCCTACATAACTTGCCATGGCGGGGTGGGGTGGGGGTGGGTGGGGGGTGACGGACAGAGACACGTCCTGAGCTGCGCAGACGTTGTTGCAGTTTCTTGGGCTTGTTTTGAAAGTAAATTCGCTTAATTGGGCTTGTTATTATTTGTTCTTTATTATTTGTCTAGAGCAGGGGTCTGCAACCTTTTCGATCCAAAGAGCCATTTCTGCTCCTTTGTTCACTAAATTAAACGTGACCGGAGCCACAACACCTGCTGCAACTGGGATTTTCAACTGGTGGCCCACGGACCACTTTTAGTTTGTTGGAGGACGTTTTTCTGGCCAGCAGGAGTGACTTTATAAAACTTAACATTTCTAATAATTTTTAACATTTACTGATATTTTTACATTTTAAGATAAAATAAAAGACAAGATTCTTGTAAAGAAGGAAAAATTAATATAGTTTTGCCCAGTTTCTAAAAACTAAAACGATAAACTATGCAGGCCTATGTGATTTATTTTTTTAACTGTAGAAAAATTAGGTATCCTACTTAAAAGAAATAAAGCATAAAGTGAAAGTATGTTTTACTCCTTGTAATGTAGGAAAACTTCTAAAACTAACCCTTCCAGTTGTTATAAGAACCAATAAAATTCAGTTTTATGTCAGTTTTGGTCAAAGCTTGAAAGAGCCGTTGCAGAGGGACCAAAGAGCCGCATGTGGCTCCTGAGCCACAGGTTGCAGACCCCTGGTCTAGAGTGACAAGACCACGTTAAAATGAGCTCCAATAAGTGGAGGAAATATGGGAAAAAAATAATAAAGAATGGGAGAAAGAGCACACACTTAAAGCATGATTCAGGATAGAGATTAAAGAAAGTTTTTTGTTGACTTAGCTTACTATGAGTTTGCTGTTTAATATTTATTTTATTTTTTAATTTGTATGCATCCTTTATGATTGACTGTTGTTGTCGTTGTCCACTGTTGTCATCACTCTTAGTTTAAAATTCAGGTCTCTCTGGTAAATGAGTCCCAGAGGCTCAATGGGAATAATTTGTATAAATATGCCAAATGTATTTGTATTTTTTAGAGTGGATATGTTCTTCAAAGTCTTTAGCATAATTTTGCTCTTTATATGTAATGTCATAATAACTGTATGTTTATACTGTTTAAAAACGGACCCTGTTTTACACAATGGGGTGGGTTGCCTGTTGGGCTTGTTTTGGGCTTGATTTCATGGGGCTGGTCGCTTGTTTCTGTCACGATATATTGGCAGATAGAGACAAAGCCGAAAGTGCGCAGTTTTAAGAGCAGAGGAGAGACAAACATTTCAGCCGCGCTCAGTTTTATTTATTTATTTTCCGGTGGAGAAGGTGAGAGCTGTGTGTGTGTGTGTGTGTGGAGCCGCGCGCAGTAGGAGCCGAGCAGAGGAGCCACGTGTTCGTTTTTTTTTTTCCCCATCCGTGGGGATGAGAAACGTGAGCCGTGCGCGTGTGTGTGTGGTGGGTGGGTTTGAACACTCAGCTGACACAGCTGAGTGTTCAGCATGAGGCTGCTTTTATGTTTTATTTCAGCTAGTGCACCTGCAGTGCGAGCTGCTAGTTTAGCATTACGTCAGTGCCGACAGGTGTTTGGAGCGTTGGGTAGGCGGGGCGCTCGGTTCTGTTGAGGGGGCGGGGCGCCCCGCCTATATAATGGTAGGGGAAACACTGCGATGGTTTGAGAGAGGAGTAAAGGAGGCCATCTTTGTGAAAAGAAACCGTCCATCATTAAACAGAGGTGGAGGCCTCCGGGTTCAACTGTCCCCCTCTTACAATGCTGTTATTGCTAGTATCACTCAGCCCTCTGTGAATAGCAAACAACCATCAGGGTGTTAACGATCCATCATCAGGCTGATGGTCCTCCTTGATCATGTGAGCAGCTGGTTTCGGCTGTCATCAGCCAACCGGTTGATCCACTGTGGGAAGGGGCTATTTATAAGACTGAGCTGAACACAGCTTCTCAGACTGAGGAAGTCTTTCGGACGAAAGACGAAACGTTTCTACAGTTTTTTTTTTTTGCTTTGTTTTGTTTTTTGAATGTCCAGAGGACCAGACTTAGCTTTTTTGGAAAATGTTGTTACCTTTATGGAGGAGCAGGTGATGCAGAAGGTGCTTGGTGATGCTGGTACAGGTGAATGAGGAGGGGCAGGCAGGTGAGTCCAGAAAGGCAGCTGAAGTGGAGCTCCCTGATCTGCTATACTCTTGGGCACGCGCCCAGCCTGAGCAAAGACGAACGCTTGATAAAT
>JBBPBX010055114.1:0-23218 GCA_038048925.1 Garcialebias charrua | reverse complement strand
GGGGCATGTTCCCCTCACATATAATGGTTGTGACGCCTATGGCTCTACGCCAAGATGCCTCCTTTGATCATTTTCAAAGGTTTATTTTTAAATGTTCAATGTGCAGGCTTTCTTTTACCACCTGGCACGTAGACTGGCACAGAATTGAGATGATACCTGAGGATGAAGATGCTTGATCATATTTAAAACCTCATCCAGTGCTGCTTTGAACAAACACACCCCTCAAAAAGATTAGGGTGAAAATCATCAGCTGGTTCTGTCCTGACCGCTCTGAGTTCATCCACCACCAACACTGTGCAACCCCCATTTCTCATTTCAGTTCATACAGGAGCACTGCTCAATCTGGACACACAGGAAGCCTCTGCTCTGGATGCATTACGTCCCCATTTCATAAAATTAGCAGCTCAAATAATTTCTGAGCCTATCTCCTGTATTTTTAATGTCTTGCTTCAAACGGATGTGTTTCCCCAGGACTGGAAGTCCGCTGCTGTCGCCCCACTTTTTAAAGGCGGTGATAATTCAGAGATAATTTGCTACAGACCCATCTCCATCTTGCCCTTCCCTCCTAAATATTGGAGAATCATGTCAACCAGCAGCTCCTGTACCAGTTTCATTCAGGCTTCAGACCAGTTTCAGTCAGGCTTCAGACCAGTTTCAGTCAGGCTTCAGACCAGTTTCAGTCTGGCTTCAGACCAGTTTCAGTCAGGCTTCAGACCAGTTTCAGTCAGGCTTCAGACCAGTTTCAGTCAGGCTTCAGACCAGTTTCAGTCAGGCTTCAGACCAGTTTCAGTCAGGCTTCAGACCAGTTTCAGTCAGGCTTCAGACCAGTTTCAGTCAGGCTTCAGACCAGTTTCAGTCAGGCTTCAGACCAGTTTCAGTCAGGCTTCAGACCAGTTTCAGTCAGGCTTCAGACCAGTTTCAGTCAGGCTTCAGACCAGTTTCAGTCAGGCTTCAGACCAGTTTCAGTCAGGCTTCAGACCAGTTTCAGTCAGGCTTCAGACCAGTTTCAGTCAGGCTTCAGACCAGTTTCAGTCAGGCTTCAGACCAGTTTCAGTCAGGCTTCAGACCAGTTTCAGTCAGGCTTCAGACCAGTTTCAGTCAGGCTTCAGACCAGTTTCAGTCAGGCTTCAGACCAGTTTCAGTCAGGCTTCAGACCAGTTTCAGTCAGGCTTCAGACCAGTTTCAGTCAGGCTTCAGACCAGTTTCAGTCAGGCTTCAGACCAGTTTCAGTCAAGCTTCAGACCAGTTTCAGTCAGGCTTCAGACCAGTTTCAGTCAGGCTTCAGACCAGTTTCAGTCAGGCTTCAGACCAGTTTCAGTCAGGCTTCAGACCAGTTTCAGTCAGGCTTCAGACCAGTTTCAGTCAGGCTTCAGACCAGTTTCAGTCAGGCTTCAGACCAGTTTCAGTCAGGCTTCAGACCAGTTTCAGTCAGGCTTCAGACCAGTTTCAGTCAGGCTTCAGACCAGTTTCAGTCAGGCTTCAGACCAGTTTCAGTCAGGCTTCAGACCAGTTTCAGTCAGGCTTCAGACCAGTTTCAGTCAGGCTTCAGACCAGTTTCAGTCAGGCTTCAGACCAGTTTCAGTCAGGCTTCAGACCAGTTTCAGTCAGGCTTCAGACCAGTTTCAGTCAGGCTTCAGACCAGTTTCAGTCAGGCTTCAGACCAGTTTCAGTCAGGCTTCAGACCAGTTTCAGTCAGGCTTCAGACCAGTTTCAGTCAGGCTTCAGACCAGTTTCAGTCAGGCTTCAGACCAGTTTCAGTCAGGCTTCAGACCAGTTTCAGTCAGGCTTCAGACCAGTTTCAGTCAGGCTTCAGACCAGTTTCAGTCAGGCTTCAGACCAGTTTCAGTCAGGCTTCAGACCAGTTTCAGTCAGGCTTCAGACCAGTTTCAGTCTGGCTTCAGACCAGTTTCAGTCAGGCTTCAGACCAGTTTCAGTCAGGCTTCAGACCAGTTTCAGTCAGGCTTCAGACCAGTTTCAGTCAGGCTTCAGACCAGTTTCAGTCAGGCTTCAGACCAGTTTCAGTCAGGCTTCAGACCAGTTTCAGTCAGGCTTCAGACCAGTTTCAGTCAGGCTTCAGACCAGTTTCAGTCAGGCTTCAGACCAGTTTCAGTCAGGCTTCAGACCAGTTTCAGTCAGGCTTCAGACCAGTTTCAGTCAGGCTTCAGACCAGTTTCAGTCAGGCTTCAGACCAGTTTCAGTCAGGCTTCAGACCAGTTTCAGTCAGGCTTCAGACCAGTTTCAGTCAGGCTTCAGACCAGTTTCAGTCAGGCTTCAGACCAGTTTCAGTCAGGCTTCAGACCAGTTTCAGTCAGGCTTCAGACCAGTTTCAGTCAGGCTTCAGACCAGTTTCAGTCAGGCTTCAGACCAGTTTCAGTCAGGCTTCAGACCAGTTTCAGTCAGGCTTCAGACCAGTTTCAGTCAGGCTTCAGACCAGTTTCAGTCAGGCTTCAGACCAGTTTCAGTCAGGCTTCAGACCAGTTTCAGTCAGGCTTCAGACCAGTTTCAGACAGGCTTCAGACCAGTTTCAGTCAGGCTTCAGATCTGGACGTAGCTGCTTCACTCAAAGTCCTTAAAGAGGCACTAAATGCCCTCTGGAGATTTAACTCCGCCCCCGTAGCAAATTCAAAAATCTCCCTCAAAATGGGCGTGTTGAGAGACAAGGGTGGAGGAGGTGGTTTTTTTTGCTGCCTTCACGCCTCCTCCAGCAAACAACCTCAAACAAACTAAAAGTCTAGCCAACAACATAAACCAAGCAACAACAAAGAATTAACATGTAGATGTACGTATCTATTCCACCCGACCTATCCAAAACAAAAGGCTTAAAAAAAAAATATATATATATATTACAAAGTTTTCCACGAGTGGGAATCAAACCAGGGTCTCCTGGGTGGCAACCCAGATTTTAAACCACTGACCTAACCAGGCATTCATGCATTGCTCCTCTACCGCACAGTATTAGACTGTCGCTATCTGGAATGCCTCATGGACAGAATCCTCCCTGCCTCAGTCTCAACATACAACATGTAACTGTCTAAATGTGCTTATTTGGTATAGTTTTTACTGTGTCATGCGGTGTCTTGGCAGACAAAATGTGATACATCTTTTTTAATACCAACGCTGTGACCCTCATGGTTCTTTTCCTTGTTTTCACACCTTTGACCTTCATCCCGAAACGGATGAGAGAGGCCGCGCTGAAGAACATGTCATGTGTTCTGAATAAGCAGCAGCTTTACACACTCTCCATCTCGGGTTGACTGTGAATACATAGTCACGCTGTATTGGTAACAACTGGTGCAATGTTAATAAAAGCTCTTGAATCTTGAATTAAAAGAAATACAACCAGACAGTTTCGATGAAGTGAAAAATATTCTTAAAATAAATAAGTTAAAATACACAAATAACTAGTGCCATTCCGAAAACTATAATATGCTTTGTTGCAGAGCTTTTCAGGAGTGAAATGTACCACTTCCATATAAGGTATGAACTGGAGGGAGGACCGTGTCATCTCCGCAGGGGATTGGCTCTGCTTGAACCAAGTTCGTGACGTCAGAGTGAACAAGACAAGTCAGAGTGAACAGTCTTGACCAACAAGAAAATCAGCGTGCAATAACCTCTGTTCAACCCATAGGGCTACCGTAAACACGTTTTTGGACCAAATATTGCTGATTTTAACTAATACGCACAAATACATGAAAATTAACACAGAAATACTGCTATGAAACATTTTAAACACATTCTAGGTAGTTTATCAGCTAAAAAAAGTTAAATTTCGGTTTAGTTTCACTTTAATGACATCACCTGTGCTGTCAACAGAACCACTGTGGGTCATCACTGAATGTAAAGTTTTCTTTGTGAAGTGAAAGCCGACTGACACCCATGTGTGTGTGTGTGTGTGTGTGTGTGTGTGCGTGCATGCATGCGCGTGTGTGTGTGTGTGCGTGCATGTGTGCGTGTGTGTGTGTGTGTGTGTGTGTGTGTGTCTCCTCAGGCCCCTCCAGCTGCTCTGGCAAAGAGCGTTTTAGCAGAAGTTCCCAACCAGGTGGTGGACTACTACAACAGTAAGGGCATCAGGCCCAAAGCTGCCAGTGAGTACCGGTACCAGTCTTCCAGGCCGTTCGGACCCTGAGCTCCGTCCCAGCAGCTCCTCTGAGCACGACGACGCCCGGGACTGAAACAACTCTGTACTGCCTTTTGTTTGGTGTTGATGCTGAAGGTGCTGCGCCCACAGCTTTACCATGAGCTGACTTTAGAGGTCAAGGGTCAGCTTTACCATGAACTGACTTCAGACGTCCAGAGTCCACGACCCTTTGGGGTCAACGTAAGAACCAGAAGAACCCGGACTGAGGGAGCACAGATCCACCTGCTGGTCCAAACAGTTGTCCCTCCTCCAGCCAACCACAGCCAGGCATTTCCTCCAACACAGGAAGTGGACACGGAGCCTTGTTATTATTATTATTATAAATTATTATAAATTATGGATAAAATCGTTTCTGAGTCTAAAGCTTTAGCTGATTTTAGAACAGCCAGATTTATTTTAGCCACAGCTGCTGTTTGGTCCAATCACTGATGGGATGAGTCTTTACCTCCAGCAGAGAGATTCTGGATCTGGGAGTCCTGTAGGACAGAGCAGGACCGTTTGCAGTAATGAGTGTGTTGATCCGGTCTGTTAGGGGGAAGAAGGAGCTGAGCTGGAAAGTAAAGCTCTGGATTTACTGATCCGTCTACGTTCCAACCCTAAAGTGTTCATGAGGTCTTGATCATGACCGAAGGAACCAGATCCTGGATCCAAACAGCTGATAGGAGTTTCTTGTGTAGGGCTCTGTCATCCTGGGGGAGATGTGGAGGTTTCCCTCCTGGACCTGTTGCCTCTGAGCTCCAGTGATGGATGGAGGATGGATTGATGGTGTGCTCCGCTCTTCTTCTTAAATTAAATCCATCGTTTGAGAAACTCAGACATTTACAGATCTAATAAGACATCAAGACATCATACAGCCTGGTCCAGTCATGCCACCTACAGGGCCCTGACCCGGTGGAACCTGGGTAGTACTCACAGGTACTCAGGTGTGGAAGTACTGTCCTGTGTAGCGTTACTGTTTTCATTTCCTGCAGCGGTCTTGACTTTGGACCTACTTGAACCAGATGCAGCAGTTTTAGATTCAAACCTCTCTGGGGGTGGACAGCTGGAGGACGTCCAGCATCTGGAGTCGCTCTAACAACAGATGTGTGTGAGAACGCCTCAGTTTTCATGTAAACCTGCAGCTTGTAGCACCTTCAGCATGGCATGTGCATGCAGGAACACGGGCTGAGCCCCCCCCAGGTCTGTTTAATAAAGGTACCTGGAGGTTTCCGTACGTTTCCTATAGCTGGTATGTTGTGAAGCATTTTGGGTCTCTGCTGGGTGAAGCCTGCAGAGACGTCTGCTGGAGACCAGGCAGATGCATGAGCTGATGTTTTGCATGCAGGACTCCCTGGTCCTGGTGGTCTCTGTGTCTTGGTAGCGAGTCCTCTAAGGTGCAGATGTTTAGGTGCAGATGTTTAGGTGCAGATGTTTACAGTGTTCCTCCTCGTGACGGGATGTTGCTCTTCAGCATGAAACTGTGAGTAGATTTAAAGCACAAACTGAGACTTTTCTAGATTAGAGGGACAGATTCTGGACACGTTGCGCCGCGACACCTGTCCACACGCGTGTTGTCTGCGTCGGCTCACTGGGACATGAAGAGCGTCTTTTAAATCAGAACTTTAGTGTCCCCTTGCATTTAGACACGTCCCAGTCCTCTTCACCGTCTTCCATGAAGTCCACTCTGACTCAGAGACTGATGCTGTGATCCGATCCTGATGACCTTGGAGTTCACCTCTAATCTCTGTGGAAGTTGTTCTGGACTCTTCTTATTATCCGTGTCTTCCATTTGTCTTCAGTTGTCCTCCTGTGGACATGTCCAGGCAGGTTGTCTCCAGTCCTGTGGACCTTCTGAATAATGTGTGCAGCTGAAGTCTGAGGGTCATCGAGCTGATGGAGATGTCTGATAGTCTTTACCTTCAACATGATGTCCATCGTTGTCTCTAAGCTCCTGAGACACTCTGTCCTCAGCTTTTTCATTCATTCAACCTTTATTTAGTCAGGTAAATCTTATTGAACCTCATGGGCTCATTTACGAAAGCGACCTGCTAAAACTAAAGAACAATGAACAGCAGTGATAGAATTTCATTAAACAATAAACGGGGCGGCCGTGGTGTAGTGGTAATGGCAGTCGACCCCTGATCGGAAGGTTGGAGGTTCGAATCCCGCATCCGCCCACCATGTGTCGTTGTGTCCCTGGGCAAGACACTTAACCCCGAGTTGCTCCCGGTAGGTCTGGATGGCGCCTTGCAAGGCAGGCTACCACTACCGGTGTATGAATGTCTGAATGAATGGGTGGATGGCTGGTATTGTAAAGCGCTTTGGGGCTCCTCACAGGGGCTGGAAAGCGCTATATAAATAAGCTCCATTTACCATTTACCATTTAAACAGACTGAAGACACTCAAGATGCTGGTTACAGGAGACACTCTGGTTGGACATGTCCCTGAGGACAGGTTAGGTTCAGGCTTCTTTAGTGGACCCATCCTGCTCATGAAGGCCAGCTAGATGATGTCACAGCATGGAAGAACTTGCAGGTTTTAGCAGCTGCTCCTGTGCAGGGTAGACCTGGCACTCCTGTATTGGTGCATGCAGCGACGTCGGGATTTCTACGTTTTTCATGGTTCATTTGTGTTTTTTTAAAAACATTTCAGATGTTTTATTTATTTACTGCTTGTGGTTCCAGTTTTGGTTCTCGTGCTTCCTGTTCTATGGTTGTTTCAGGTGTTTCTGTTTCATCCATTGATCAAAGATGGAGGACAGGTGTTGGGTCACATGACTGTGTCAACATGCAACAAAAAAAAACGACTTCTGATAATAAAAGTTTTATCAGCAACTTTGTCTCCGGGTGTCATTGGATGAGTAATGAAGATGGTAACATTTATCAAGAAGGAAAATAAATATAAACTAAAAAACTTTGACAGCACACTTCACTGGAGGCTGCTGAAGAAGCTGAAATGATCAGAACAAAGCTCAAATTAGCAAACAATAGCTGAATGCTAAAGCTAAAACTGTTGCTGAAATCTAAAATTATTAACTGTAGCTAAAAGCTCAAATCAACCTAACAATAGCTCAAAGCTAAAAGTAGCTACATTGGCTAAAAGCTAAATCAGCGAGGGATGAAGGGAGGCCGTTTGTTCTGTAATCTGTCAGGAGCTGCGCAACGCACAGAACGCTGCTGTCAGACAGAACCAGGGTCAGAGTCAAACAGTAAAACCAGACTGGGACCTGCATGAGGACCAAACAACAACAACAACAACAACAAATAAAGAAAAAAGTTTCAAACTTGAATATTTGTTGGAAATAACAGAATCTACAGAAGCTGGAACGTTCCCCAAACATTTAAAAACCAAGCTCAGGTCTAAGAGGCTGATGGTTGCCATGGTGATTCCCACCTTTCTGAGGAAGAATAAAGGGGAGGGGCAGCACACCGCAACACTTCTTGTCAGACAGACAGACAGAAACTAGAAACTAAGCCTCAAACAAACAGTCTCTGTGTGAAAACTTTAATCAGGATTGGCCCATTAGCAGCAGGAGGTTCTGATGGTACCACAGGTTCTGTTTGATGCTCTACAGTGTTAGGGTTAGGGTTCCTGTTAGAAAGAACAAAACCTCTGAGCTCAGCTACAGTGGGAGACAATAGGAGTTTGGGTGTGACCTCTGACCTTTGAGAGGACACCATAGTCCTCCACCAGAGACACTGGGGACGGAGACAAAAATAAAAACAGAAAAATATATCAGAGCTGTAATGAAAACTAATAGTTCAGGCTGTGAGTGTCACGGAGAGGAAGAAACTGAAGTTAAAAACTTTATTATCCTCCTAAAACACTGCATATCATGGAGACTCAAGATGGCACAGATGATGTAGACTGTGTCTTGGATAGATCCCATCAGGCCAGATGGAAAACTAATTTTTATAACTGCACTCTCGCCTTTGGGCTGGATTCTGTTTCAGAGACTATCGCCGCAGTACGGAACCAACAAGCTGGTAATATGGCCTCTAAGCACAAAAAACTTAAAGTTTTGCCATTGTTTCCACAGCGGCCCATTGCTAATGCTAACGCTAACGCTTTGGACTGGCGAGAGTGAGACGCCAGAGAGGTGGCTGCCTCGCTGAGACGACTCGGCTCTAAGATCAGACCTCCTGGCCAAGGGCGTAGATTTCATCTCATTATTGGGGGGGACCATAAACAGGGACATTTTTTAAGAGCAATTTTGGGGGGGTCGGCAAAGTTACAGTGAAATGTAATGCAAAATGTACAGAGGGAAGTTTATCCAAACTGCATGCATATACTATGCAGAATAATCAGCAATAATATTGATTTAAATGGCATGTATTTAGTAGTCTTAATACTACTATTAATCAGTACAATAGTGACACTCATTACTCTTATAAAAAAATTAATGTGTTCAATCTTTGCCACTTGTCAAAATGACAAGTGGCAAAATGAGAATTTTGCAAAATAGGTCCCCTCTAAATATTGTTTAAATTTCAGTTTGGCTTGTATTCATAGATTGCTGTGGTCAGTGTCACTGATAATCTGGTACCACACCTTCCCAAAATCTTAAAGCTTAAAAAGAAAACAGTTTTCAAGGAGAAGAAATACTTTAATGCAGGGGTCACCAAACTTTTTGAGACTGAGAGCTACTTCAGTGGGACCAAGAGGCACAAAGGTCCACTTGTTCGTTCCAAACAAATTTGCATGGTTCAACTTTAATTATAGTATTAATAATAATACATTTACATACATGTGAATATATGACTGCCTGATCACATCTGATCTGGTCTGTATTATTAAAGACTCCACACAATGATTTAGCTTGGTAAATATGATCAATTATTATTGATAATTACCAGTAGTGATTAGAACTCTCAATCAAGAACTTGAGTCCTCAGTTTGAATAATTTTTTGGTTCTTCTGTGCAAATGTAAATTGTTCTTAGCTTTGACTGGGAGTGTGGATGGTTGTTTGTCTCTTTGTCTGTCTCTGTGATGGACTGGAGACCTGTCCTGGGTGTCCCTGCCTTCACACAAAAGCAGCTGAGATTGGTTCCAGTCCTAAACAAGGGGGCATAATGGATTACTTACTGATATTTAAACATAAAACACTATTTCTTTTATGTTAAACTCAATCTGTAACATTTGAAATTCATTGTATTTTATAAATATTTTATTAACTGTTTTGTAGAAATGAACACGTTTGTAACATTCATTCAAAATATGCCTTTTAAAAACAAAAAACAAATCTGTAGCATTTTTTAAGAACCTATTAAGAATAAAATCTTCCAGTTGCAGATACAAAATATCAATAATGTAATATAATAAACAGTGACATTTTTTATTAATCATGTGACATAAGTATTGATCCTCAACATTTTTTATAATAATAATTTATTTATAAAGCCCTTAAAACAACCACAGCTGCAACAAAGTGCTACACATATAAAATCATTTTAACTAATCATCACATCTTCTCTACTCTTTTTAAATTAATTATCTTTCACATATTTTATCATTACTTCTTTCAAGAGCTCCACACCTGAAAATATGATGAATGTGAATCCATCCTGCTCAAAGCTGCGCTGACATTCTTCTGTCTGTTGCAGCCACCAGGGAGCTAGTTAGCATTGAAGCTAGCGTGTTAGCTGATGAAGTGTCGCTCCTCGTTGCGTTTTGCTGTTGCTACAGCCACTAATGAGACACAGACACACTTGTCTTTCAACACTGTAAAAGACCTTTTCCTCCCAGTCACTGTCACCAATGTTTTAAGTAGCTACTTACTGGAAGTTAATAGTTTGTGCTGCAGCTCACTCCCACCCAGCGGCTCCGCTCCAAGATTGGGGGGGTCCGGACCCCCCCGACCCCCCCAGGATATACGCCTATGCTCCTGGCCTCAATAAGAGCTGATGTTGTAGCAATGATTTAAAAAGAACTGAGAGCAGCTCTGACTGAACATTTGGACTTTATAAAGAGCAAATTATTGGCGGTTCGGACCGAGCTGATGAACATCGCTGCGTCTCAGATCCACCAGGCTGAGTCTGCTACCGGTAATTTGGAGCCAAAAAATTGCTTGTCTTCCCACTCAGACAAACTGGAAAAGCTGCGTGCAACGGTGGTGGAGCTGAGGACTGAAACTGATTATTAAAAAAAACAATCCGAGGCTGTAGAGGGGCAAACCAGACGTGATAACATCTGGATTGTTGGACTTCCCAAGTCGGTGGGTGAGTGTTCACACACTGTGATTGCTAACATGCTAACGGAAGTCTTAAAACAAAACTAAAACACGATCGACTTCGTGAACCAGACACCAGCCAGGGGCGGCTCAGATGGGAGACCTGGAGTGGTCGTGGCCAAGCTCCACTACCATCGGGAACGTGTGGAGATTCTGGAGTGAGCGCGCAGCGGCGGTCAGATAAACGGTCGGCCATGTTCATCTCGGCTGACTACACCCGCAGGCGGCAAGATCACGAGCAGCATTCACCGAGGCGAAGCAGCTCTTGAAGAACTAGTTGGGGGGTTAAATATGTCCTCCTTTTCCCACGAGACTTGTACCGAGGGGGAGAAAGGGTTTTTGTCGACCCCAAAAAAGTGATGGAGTACATCAAAGGGAATACTGTTCCAGCTGTGAGCGGCGGGGATGGAAACAGATATAAAGTAATACAAATAAACCTCAGGACCAACCTTTTTTTCAATCCTGTTGTTGACCTATAAATGTCTAAATGGCCTCGCTCTCCTCTACCTCTCTGAGCTGCTGGAACCAGATGTTCCCTCTCGGGCTCTGAGATCATACGATCAGATGCTTTTGGAGGTTCCAAAAACACGACTGAAGCTCGGAGGAGATCGGGCGTTTTCAGTCCCCCAAACTCTGGAACAACCTGCCCCCCAACATTAGACAGGCTCCTCCCTTCACATGTTCAAATCCCTGATAAAAACTCATCTGTTCTCTCTGGTGTTTCATACTGTGTGAACTGACTTAATGTATATTTTACATTTTTATTATATTTTTACTGCTGTTAATTTCATAGTTTTACCATTAGTGTGTGTTACGGTTTCTGTAATTTTTAAAATCTCTTTGATGTTGTTTGTAAAGCACCACAGTTTATCTGTTTTAACTGTGCTCTGGAAATAAAGATGACTTGACTTATGTTTTCCTTCTTCATGTTTGAGCTTTAAGCCCCGCCCCTTTGTGTTTCCTGCAGATGTTGACGCCAGCTGCTGCCGATTTTGAGTTGACTGATTTAAAGTCTGTGATGAACTCATTACTTCCTACAGTTAGTAGAGATCAGCTGATAAGTCTGTCATCTTTGTCTGGTTCGTTTGCTGACACAAATTTTATAAACTTTAAAGGTCGGCAAGACAGAAGACAAATCTAAACTTTTGCTCTTTCATCAATATTTAAACATCTCATAACAATTTGAATTCTACATATTGTCAGTCCAGAAAAACTTCACTTGAGCAGAGATTTGACAGTTTATTCTAAATCCCTGGAGCTGCTGTCTTCTCTGTCCAACCATTCATGACTCAAAGGAGGAAGAACTGAGACTAAAAAAACAGAAACATTTTATAAAGCCAAGGAGAATGATCTCATAGTGTCGTGCTTTGTGAAGTTATTTTTTTATTCTAATTGTTTTTTTTGTTTTTTTTGGGGGCAATCTGGAAACATTATAAACTCTTTTTATAAGTTCAAATCCATCTGAATAATGAACTAAAAGTGATGGGTTTGTTTTGAAAAGGTGTGGTCTCCATGGAACAGACTGACCCGTGTGTCAGGCGTTCAGGTGTTGGTGCTTCAAGATGAAGGTTCCTCTGTTTGAGCATGCTGGTTCCTGATTGGCTGCTCCTCGTTAACCTCATAGCTTTACGCTTATCAGCTGAGACAGTTAAAGGCCTGCTGAACCTGCTTCAATTAGCAGAGTTAATGAAGATGAGTGCGGGTCAGACGGCTCTGAGAGGAAGCAGCAGCTGAAGGTCTCGACATTAATCAACAGAAGAAGATTCTGCTGAGTCACTCCAACACGGAAGAACACGTTTTAATCTTCAGTTTGAGTGTGAACGTGTCAACAGCAGCAGACTGTTCAAACTGCAGGTTTCTCCAAACGAGGTTCCTCAAGGTTCCGAGTTTGACCCACTGGTGTTTGCATGAAAGTTAATGTTTACGCCGACGATTTATGTTTCTGGTCCAATCAACAAATGCACACTGTTTATTCAAACTCCCGTTTGTAAGGATAGGCTTCCTTCGTCCCCCTCTGTTAGTCACTCTGTTAGTTAGTCCCTAGTCAGTTAGTTTATTAGTTTCCCTTCCAGTTTAGTCATGTTTAGGCTTCCTTTGTCCCCCTCTGTTAGTCAGTTAGTAGTCAGTTAGTTTATTAGTTTCCCTTCAAGTTTAGTCATGTTTAGGCTTCCTTCGTCCCCCTATGTTAGTTAGTTCCTAGTCAGTTAGTTTATTAATTTCCCTTCCATTTTAGATGTTTATTCACTCTTAGTTTTACCTCCAGTTCTGTCCCTAGTTACCTTCATGTTTTAGGTTAGTTTTCCGGTCCCGCTCTGTGTCTCTAGTTAAGTGTCTCCGTTGATTGTCCCCAGGTGTCTGTAATCATGTCTCGTCATAGCTGTGTGCATATAAGCCCTGTCTGTATCTCATTCCTTTGTCGGTGCATAGTCTGGTGTAATCTGGTAACCCTCATGTCTCTCGCCACAGCTCCTGTGAGTATTTGCTGCCACGACAGCCTTGTTTATTTTGTTATTAAAAGTATTATTTTACGATCTCTTGCCTCCTGCGTTTCCGTCTGCGCCACTGGGTTTTAACACGCTCTCTGAGTGAATCCATGACATTATGCACCGACCATACAACAAACCCAGCGGATGGAACGGGTCGCCTACCTGTTTGCTCGACTCCACGCAGAGGGACGAGGTCGTTTTCCGGTGTGGTGGATTTCGGCTCCACAAGGACCACCTGACGTCCTGCTCCAGTTCGGCTCTCCCTCCAGGTCCACTCGTTGTCTCCGGCTGGACCTCAGGGGAGGACAATGATGACGACCTGTGTTTTCCTCTTTTCCCCCAGTCTCCGCGCCGCCGTAGAAGCGGTAGAAAGATGACCCGGAAGTGTTCACCGGCGCCTCCATCTTGGTCTGCTGATCGGGCTCGGTCCAGCGAGTCCGAGCATTTTGGGCACGACTCCAGCGCTCCGGTGGGGGCGCGTTCCATGGCCTCACCTCCTAGGTTCCCGGTGAGGGTGGACACAGACGCCCCACCGTCGCTCGCAGCGTTTCCTGCTCGGTTCGATGAGCCTGGTCGCAGCGACTCCACGGGGGCGGGTCTTCATGCCGCTCGCTCATCTCCCCGTTCATCAAGTGACCTGATGAGGGGGGGCCAGCACACAGGTCAGTCAACTGAACACTATTCAGTCTCTCCAGCAGAGGTCACCCTAGGAGAGCCGTCAGGGGTGATGATTACTCTTGACACTACGCCCCCACCCAGAGACGCTCCTTTGTCAAAATCAAACACACACCATCTTCAGTCCAAAGAAATCATACAAATAAACCGGACTTTACAAAGTTTAATCACCTCAGCTAAAAATAACCCGGACTGTTTTGATTTTGTGCTTTCCCTCGCTGAGAAGTTCATATTATCTCAACCCGGTATGACCCAGCTCCCTGAATATGAACAATTTTTACTCGGAATAAGGACTCTAAAATTATCCACCTCTGAGCCAGTTCCTTCATCCACCCCAGTTGTCCCCAGCCTACATTCTGAACTGGTCCCTGTTATCCAACCTGCTGCAGCTCCAGAACCTGCTGCAGCTCCAGAACCTGCTGCAGCTCCAGAACCTGCTGCAGCTCCAGAACCTGCTGCAGCTCCAGAACCTGCTGCAGCTCCAGAACCTGCTGCAGCTCCAGAACCTGTCTGCAGCTCCGGAACCTGCTGTAGCTCCAGAACCTGCTGCAGCTCCAGAACCTGCTGCAGCTCCAGAACCTGCTGCAGCTCCAGAACCTGCTGCAGCTCCAGAACCTGCTGTAGCTCCGGAACCTGCTGTAGCTCCGGAACCTGCTGTAGCTCCAGAACCTGCTGTAGCTCCAGAACCTGCTGCAGCTCCGGAACCTGCAGCTCCAGCGTCTCTAGAGAGGTCCTTGGGGAAATCGCCTCACGTATCCTGTTCCGAGGGGGTCCGGGAGGATGCCCCTCACGTATCCTGTTCCGAGGGGGTCCGGGAGGATGCCCCTCACTTCACCTGTGTCGTGGAAGGTCCTGAGTCCAGGAGGGGTTCCCGGTCAGGTACTGGACCGCGCCGTCGCCGCCGTGGCAGAGATCGAAGGCAGAGAGGGCTAACGGACTCTTCGGCTGCTGCAGACTCGACGCCCGGCTCTTCGGCTGCTGCAGTCTCCTCGCCCGGCCCGTCGGCTGCGGTCTCCTCGCCCGGTTCGTCGGCTGATTCGACGCCTACAGCTCCAGCATGCCTCGGGAGGGTCCAGGAGGATGCCTCCCACGGTTCCTGTCTCGAGAGGGTCCAGGAGGACGCCTCCCACGGTTCCTGCTGGCCAGTGGTCTCGCAGCCAGAGGGTGCTGACCTGCTTCCGGTTCCAGAGGGCGCTGCCCTGTCGCCAGCTCCTGAGAGCGCTACCGCCTTGCTTCCAGCCTCGGAGGGTCCGGGCGCCTTCCACGTATCCTCTTCCGAGGGGGTCCTGGAGGACGCCCCTCACGTATCCTGTTCCGAGGGGGTCCTGGAGGACGCCCCTCACGTATCCTGTTCCGAGGGGGTCCGGGAGGACGCCCCTCACGTATCCTATTCCGAGGGGGTCTGGAGGACGCCCCTCACGTATCCTGTTCCGAGGGGGTCCGGGAGGACGCCCCTCACGTATCCTGTTCCGAGGGGGTCCTGGAGGACGCCCCTCACGTATCCTGTTCCGAGGGGGTCCTGGAGGACGCCCCTCACGTATCCTGTTCCGAGGGGGTCCTGGAGGACGCCCCTCACGTATCCTGTTCCGAGGGGGTCCGGGAGGACGCCCCTCACGTATCCTGTTCCGAGGGGGTCCGGGAGGACGCCCCTCACGTATCCTGTTCCGAGGGGGTCCGGGAGGACGCCCCTCACGTATCCTGTTCCGAGGGGGTCCTGGAGGACGCCCCTCACGTATCCTGTTCCGAGGGGGTCCGGGAGGACGCCCCTCACGTATCCTGTTCCGAGGGGGTCCGGGAGGACGCCCCTCACGTATCCTGTTCCGAGAGGGTCCTGGAGGACGCCTCTCACGTATCCTGTTCCGAGAGGGTCCTGGAGGACGCCTCCCACATCTTCTGCTGCCCAGAGGTCTCACAGCCGGCTCTAGAGGGGGATGCTCTATCTATGTCTCCTGAGGGTCCCAGCACCTGCGACGCCTCTACGTCTCCTGAGGGTCCCAGCGCCTGCGACGCCTCTACGTCTCCTGAGGGTCCCGATGCCTGCGACGCCTCTACGTCTCCTGAGGGTCCCGATGCCTGCGACACCTCTACGTCTCCTGTGAGTCCCGATGCCTGCGACGCCTCTACGTCTCCTGAGGGTCCCGATGCCTGCGACGCCTCTACGTCTCCTGTGGGTTCCAGCGCCTGCGACGCCTCTACGTCTCCTGAGGGTCCCGATACCTGCGACATCTCTACGTTTGGGGTCTCTACGCTCGAGGTCATCACTGCGTTCGATGACTCCACACCTGATGTCTTTGCCCCAGACGACGTCTCTTCGCCAGACGTCCCAGACGACGTCTCTTCGTCAGACGTCCCAGACGACGTCTCTTCGCCAGACGTCCCAGACGACGTCTCTTCGCCAGACGTCCCAGACGACGTCTCTTCGCCAGACGTCCCAGACGACGTCTCTTCGCCAGACGTCCCAGACGACGTCTCTTCGCCAGACGTCCCAGCAGACGACGTCTCTTCGCCAGACGTCCCAGCAGACGACGTCTCTTCGCCAGACGTCCCAGCAGACGACGTCTCTTCGCCAGACGTCCCAGCAGACGACGTCTCTTCGCCAGACGTCCCAGCAGACGACGTCTCTTCGCCAGACGTCCCAGCAGACGACGTCTCTTCGCCAGACGTCCCAGCAGACGACGTCTCTTCGCCAGACGTCCCAGCAGACGACGTCTCTTCGCCAGACGTCCCAGCAGACGACGTCTCTTCGCCAGACGTCCCAGCAGACGACGTCTCTTCGCCAGACGTCCCAGCAGACCAGACGATGTCTCTGTCCCAGACGACGACGACGTCTCTTCGCCAGACGTCCCCGACGACGTCTCTTCGCCAGACGTCCCCGACGACGTCTCGTCGTTCTCCCCTGGTCACGGCTCGTCTGCTGACTACGTGCCCGGCTCGTCTGATGACTACGTGCCCGACTCGTCTGATGACTGCGTGCCCGGCTCGTCTGATGACTACGTGCCCGGCTCGTCTGATGACTACGTACCTAGCTCGCCCGTTGGTCGGCCTCATGGTCGCCCGCCCGACGCTTCTCGGCCTGTTGGACGGTCTCATGGTCGCCCGCCCGATGCTTCTCGGCCTGTTGGACGGTCTCATGGTCGTCCGTCCGACGACTCTCGACCTGGTGGATGGCACCCCGTCCGTCTGCCCGATGGCCCATTGTCTGGTGTGGGTCTCCTGGTGGACCTTTTTGGCCGTTTGCTGGTTTCCTAGGCCGGGTCTTGTTTTGGTTGTTTTTGGGTTTGGTGTTTGTCTCCCAGGTCTTTTCCTGTCGGGTTTTGGTTTTGTTCCCTCCTTTTTTGTTTTTTGGGGGGTGTTCTTTGGGGACGCCAGGGGACGTCTTTGAGGGGGGGGGTACTGTAAGGATAGGCTTCCTTCGTCCCCCTCTGTTAGTCACTCTGTTAGTTAGTTCCTAGTCAGTTAGTTTATTAGTTTCCCTTCCAGTTTAGTCATGTTTAGGCTTCCTTTGTCCCCCTTTGTTAGTCAGTTAGTAGTCTGTTAGTTTATTAGTTTCCCTTCCATTTTAGATGTTTATTCACTCTTAGTTTTACCTCCAGTTCTGTCCCTAGTTACCTTCATGTTTTAGGTTAGTTTTCCGGTCCCGCTCTGTGTCTCTAGTTAAGTGTCTCCGTTGATTGTCCCCAGGTGTCTGTAATCATGTCTCGTCATAGCTGTGTGCATATAAGCCCTGTCTGTATCTCATTCCTTTGTCGGTGCATAGTCTGGTGTAATCTGGTAACCCTCATGTCTCTCGCCACAGCTCCTGTGAGTATTTGCTGCCACGACAGCCTTGTTTATTTCGTTATTAAAAGTATTATTTTACGATCTCTTGCCTCCTGCGTTTCCGTCTGCGCCACTGGGTTTTAACACGCTCTCTGAGTGAATCCATGACATTATGCACCGACCATACAACAAACCCAGCGGATGGAACGGGTTGCCTACCTGTTTGCTCGACAGGCAGGTGTGCGGACGTGCAATGAGCTGCTGCTGAAAGAAACTCTAAACCGGTGCGTGAGTACTATGATAAATCTTCGGTAAGTCCTTATTTATTTAAATTCATACTATATATGCTTTATGTAAGTTCATTTAAGAGTTTACTAAAAATTTAACAACTGATTTTTTTTTCTCTGATAATTACTGCAAACAAACTGGAGGGTGAGACTCTGAGGGGACTCGAATCGTTTGTTGACGAGTGTTTTGAGCGCTTAGTTATGAGCAACGCTGCTACATCTGACGGTGCTAGCGATTTAGCTACCGAAAATGCTAACGTCCCTACTGCGAAGCGCCTTCGGCCTGGTAGCTCAGATAGTTCGGGTAGCACTTCAGAACCAAGTTCTGACGGTTTCACGGCTATTCTGGAGGCAATACATCAGAAGCTGTCTACCTTTGACGCCCGCTTGGCTTTAGTGGAGGTGTTGCACCGCGAGTTTTCGAGCTTGAGGGACTCGTTAGAGTATAGCCAGCAACAGTTAGCATCTCTTGCTAAGGAGAACTTGGAACTAAAGGGAACAGTTAATCAACTCACCAATCAGATGTCGCAGATATCCGGTGAGAATAAAAAATTGAAAGAATCCATTTTAGACATCCAATCAAGAAGCATGCGTGAAAACCTAGTCTTCTCTGGAATTGAGGAACGAGCCGAGGAGGATCCTGAGGCCTCGGTTCGTAGCTTCATGCAGGCCCAGCTGAAGCTGTCGTGTGACGTGGTTAAAACCATCACTTTTGAGCGAGTTCACCGCCTCGGGGCTCGGCGACCTGGGAACACTAGGCCGCGGCCTATTATCGCTAAATTCACTTATTTTAAACAAAAAGAACAAGTTAAAAGCCGAGGTAGAGAATTACGTGACACACACTTCAGTATGAACGACCAATTTCCAGCTGAGATCTTGACTAGGAGGCGTGCACTGTTCCCGATAAGGAAAAAAAATATAAACGAAGGTAATAGAGCTACAATTTCAGTGGATAAACTTTACATCAACGGTCAGATGTTCAGGGATCCAGAAGTTACTCCTTGGCTTTATTAGTCAAAATCAGCAAGGTAAGAATTATTATTATTAATTATTATTATTTATTTTTATTTTTTGTCTTTGGTTGCTAATATTGATCAATATTATTAAATATAGTATTTATTAATATTACTTACCAGATATATGTAATTTTTTCAGCACAGCTCGGTTGGTGGGTTACACAGATCGTGGTGGTACACGAGGTGGAATGACACTTTATGTGGTAAGAGGGTTCTTTTGTTGTGTTTTCTTATTATGTTTGGATGTTTACTATTTCTCTTCGTTTTGTTGTTTCTATTTTTCTAACTTAACAATTGTCAGCACACAAGCACAAGGGTTCACGTACATAATTGTATATCCATACAAATACTTCATAAATGAAAAATTCCCTGATTCATTTTCAAAAACAGTACTTATTTAAAATATAAATCATAAATAAATTATCCTTAAGGAATATGTTTTTGTCTGGATCTATTGTTATCTTTTATATTTGTGATAGTGGGTGTGGTATAGATTTATTATCATTAGCACAAGTATGGGTTCTTTAGGGTTTGTCACATGGAACATTAATGGAGCCGGTAGCCAACATAAAAAATATAGGATTTTTAACCAGATTAAAAGATTAAAGGCAGATGTTGTATTACTCCAAGAAATTCATAAATTGGCCTCAACTGTAGATGAGCTAAAATCTTCAGAGTTTCCTAATGTATTCTCAGCCTGTTATAATTCTAGACAAAGAGGGGTAGCAATTTTAATACATAAAAATGTTAACTTCACAGTATTAGATCAGGTTATAGACCCACACGGTAGATATATAATATTAAAGTTATCAATATTTAGACAAAATTATTGTATAGTTAGCATATATGGGCCAAATGTAGACGACGCTTCTTTTTTTCATGACTTTTTTTCCACTCTATCAAAGCACATGGATTCCTCACTGGTAATGGGAGGTGATCTCAACTTTGGTTTCAATGACAAAATAGACAGACTGAATACAGTGGGAACTCAACGCAGTTGGCAATCTATAAATATAGTTAAACAGTATATGAATGATTATGGACTCTGCGATGCATGGCGTTCTTTTCACCCTGATAGCAAAGAATATTCTTTCTTTTCACATGTGCATCACTCATATTCTCGTATAGATTATTTCATAGTAAGCAATTCATTGCTGACCAACATTTCAGACACTAAGATACACACCATTGCTGTCAGCGATCATGCACCAGTTACTCTATATTTAGATTATAAAAAAGAAACTAGAAAAAATATAAATTGGAGATTCAATACATCACTGCTTCAAGAAGAAGAATTTTTGCAATATTTTAAAATAGAATGGGCATCATATTTAGAGTTGAATGATTTGCCAGGAACATCAGCATGTACACTTTGGGAGGCTGGGAAAACAGTTATGAGAGGTAAAATAATATCCTATTCAACAAATAAAAAGAAAAAAGAAAATAAACGTATTGAGGAATTAGAGAAATCCATTAAACTATTAGAAGGTCTACAAGAAGAGGAAACACAGCAAAAACTACGCAAAGTAAAATTAGAACTAAATGAAATTATTGATAAGAAAAATAAATTCTTGATACAAAGACTTAGATTAGATAATTTTGAATACGGTAATAAATCAGGGAGCTTTTTAGCTAATCAACTTAAATTAAACAAAGAAAAAACATATATATATGGTATTAAAGATAAAGATGGAAATATAATTCATGATGAGGGAAAAGTAAACAATGTTTTTAAAGATTTCTATAAAACTCTATACACTCCACAAATAAATCCATCTAATGAGGATATTAATGAATTCTTAGAGAAAGTAACACTCCCAAAACTAGATATTAGTCAATCATCAAAACTAGACTCACCATTAACTTCAGATGAGCTCCATGAAGCAATTAAAAGCATGCCTAATAAGAAATCGCCAGGTCCTGATGGATATCCAGTAGAATACTATAAAAAGTTCTGGGATATACTGGAACCGATATTTTATAGAGTGCTACTTGAGTCAGAAGAAAATGGCAGGCTACCAACACATATGAATTCAGCCAACATTAGTCTCTTATTAAAGCCAGGCAAAGACCCAGTATTACCTACGAGTTATCGTCCAATCTCTCTTATTAATGTTGATGTTAAAATAATTTGTAAAGTCTTATCTAAAAGACTAGAGAAGATAACTCCTGTTATTATACATCCAGACCAAACCGGATTCATAAAAGGAAGACACTCAGACACAAATACACGAAGATTATATAATGTAATAGAGTATTCGTATTTTAAAAATATTGAAACAGCTATTTTTTCTTTAGATGCTGAAAAAGCATTCGATAGAGTAAATTGGAATTTCTTATTTGCTACCTTAAATAAATTTGGATTTGGGGATTACTTCATTAACTGGTTAAAAATATTATATAGTTCACCAACAGCGTGTGTCAGGACAAATAATCAATTATCTTCAAGCTTCTGTTTACAGAGGGGCACCAGGCAAGGTTGTCCACTTTCACCAGCATTATTTGCTATTTTTATTGAACCGTTAGCAGCAGCAATAAGGCAAAGTGTTGATATTAAAGGCATAAAGGGTAGAAACATAGAACATAAAATGAGTCTTTATGCTGACGATGTTTTGCTTTTTCTTGAGAACTCAGGAAACTCAATATCCAATGTTATCAAGTTAATAAACTCATTTTCAAAAGTTTCTGATTATTCTATAAACTGGACAAAATCTACAGTGCTTCCGATAAATTGTGTGTTTAATAATTCTCTTAATGAAAGACTACAATCAGGTAATATTAAATATTTAGGTGTTAATATCTCTCCTAAATTGGAGGATTTAATAAAATTAAATCATATCCCACTATTAAAGAAAATTGAAGACGATCTTACTAGATGGAGATCTCTACCCATATCACTTATGGGAAGAGTTGCCTCAGTAAAAATGATGGTGCTGCCGAGAATAAATTATTTATTCTCAATGATTCCAAATAAACCTTCAAATGAATGGTTTAAGTCCCTGGACTCTTCTATATCTAAATTCCTTTGGAACAATAAAACTCCGCGTATTAGTTTAAAAACATTACAAAAATCTAAAGATACCGGAGGATTAGAACTTCCAAACTTTTATTACTACTATTTAGCAAACAGGTTACAATATATATCAAAGTGGTTAAAACCGAATGCACTAGATGAAACTTGGATAGATATAGAACAAACTTTATGTAATAATATTAGGATTTCAGATCTACCATTTATCAGTACAGATTTAAAAAGACATGTCTGCTTTAAGAGCATCAATATTAGCTCATCTCTGACAGCATGGTGGGAGTATCTGAAAATGACAAAGTCTTCACTACTCCCATGTAGACATACACCTCTCTGGAACAATCCTGACATTCAACAAGAAAATAATATGTTAAATTTCCCAGGTTGGAGAATGAAAGGTATTGAATGTCTGGAACACATATTTGAGGGTATAGACTTTATTCCATTTAATAAATTAATAATACAATATGACATTGATAATAAATATTTCCTACAATACCAACAAATTAAGTCAATTGTAAAAAAGAAATTTAAGCTTAATAAAACATTGTTGGAAACACCAACATGTGTGTTAGAGTTTATTAATTTTCAACCACCCAAATTATTATCTAAAATATACAAAAAATTGTCTAGAATCGATGACTCGATAGCACTACCTGTTGAAAAATGGGAGTCAGATTTATCAATCAACTTTGAACAAAAAATTTGGTCTCAAGTATGTTCAAATACTTTTAAATTGACTAGAATCTCCAATTTACAATTAATACAATATAAGGTTCTCTATAGAGTACATTATACAGGGCAGCGAATGTTTAAGATGGGCTTTATACCATCTAACAAGTGCTCACAGTGCATAAGTAATACACCTGATGATTATATTCACGCGCTCTGGTTCTGTCCACCCGTTCAGAGGTTCTGGGTACAGGTATGTGAAGACTTGTCTAAATGTTTGAAAATTAATATCCCACTCTCTCCATCTGTTTGCTTATTGGGTATCTTTGAAGATGTTATACTAGAAAAAAATACATCCTATATGCTTTTCACTGCCTTATGCATCGCAAAGAAAACCATACTCGTAAATTGGAAAAATAAAAATAATCTTAGCATTAATCAGTATAAAAATCTTCTGTTAGATCATATTAGTCTTGAAACAGCATCTGCCGACACATTGGATCAACCTATTTGGCATTCTTTGATCGGCTCCGTTACGTAGTGAGGGTGGGGGGTCTGGGATGTGGCCTTGTGGGGCATTGGGACTGGAGGGGGGGGAGGTTGGGGTTTGGGGCGCCGGGGGGTTAGGGCTGCTTGGGCGGGGAGGACCTTGTCTTCGACCTGGGGAGGACCGGGGGGGGTTCTGGGGGATATCTACTGGGGGCGGCATGCGGGCCCTCGGGTGGTCGGTGGCGGCGGTCATGGGTCGCCGGTCGGTGACCCGGCTGTGCTGGGGTGGTTTCGGGGTGGGTGCCGGGGGCTTGGGACTCTGGGGGCGTGTCGTCCCCGGGCTTGGGCCTGGTGGGGGCCGGGGGTCTTGGGCTCTGGCGGGCGGGTCGCCGGGCTATGGGCTGGCTGGCGCTCTGGTGCCCGGCTCTGGCCGGGGGCTCTCGGCTCGCTGGTGGGTT
>JBBPBX010055113.1:2888-14106 GCA_038048925.1 Garcialebias charrua | reverse complement strand
CACATTAAAGCACATTAAAGACAGTGTCAGCACAGACAGAGAGTCTGGACAAGGTAGATGGGGAGGGATGAGGGGAAAAGAGGAGGAAGGGAGGCCCAGCAAGAGGGAGAAGAAGCAACAGGAGTCTCTGTGCTCATGCTTTGGGCCACACCTTTGGGGAACTACTGGTTGTACTGATCAGTTTTGGAGGTGAGACAAAATGAGAATATTTATTAATAGGACAAGAAGATATAAAACTGTGATTCAAATTAAGACTGTATGAATGTGAGGAGACAGGTGAGGTTGGGGCGGGAGGTCATTTAGGAGGAATGAAATTAGTCTGGGATGGGCCGATATAAAGGGTGGCTGGGGAAGAGCGGTGAAGTTGACGGAGCAGTTTATTCTGTGCTGGATTACTTTGAAAATACAGTGGGTAGTGTGCAAATAAACACTGTGGGGAAAGCAGGAGTGCACAGACAAGATGTGAGCAAGTGTAGCACAGAAACATCTGACTTCAACATCCCTTCAAGAACCCGTTGGATAACAAATCCAAGGTGCGCAGTTAATAATAATAATAATAATAATGAATTCAATTTATAACGCACTTTTCATTAATGAAAATCTCAAAGTGCTACAAAGTGCAACAGAATTAAATGTCAATAAAACAAGTAATAAAATAAAATCAAAGTTTCACAAGCAGCCTGGAAAAGCAAATCTTAAATGGCACCACAGTGTTATATAATACCACATACTGTAGAAGAACATGATTCAAAGAGCAGGAACAGATCAAATGGAAGACAAAGAACCGGACGATTTTGAGCAGGTTTCCTCTACTGATGCTTTAGTTAAGAGCCTCCAAAACTGGGTGGAGTGTGATCAGATGGCTCCAGGGGGTCTAAGTCTGCAAGCTCACTGGCATGTGAAATGCCTTCACATAGCCAGTGTGTGGGCCTCTGTTTAGAAAAGAGCTTGCCAAGAGCCCTGTCACCATAACAGGCAAACAGCTGCTGAGAGCCGCTGTGTTCCATATAGCTTGCTAGATTACACATTGGATGCAAACGATGAAATTTCTCCTCTCGCTACGAATGGAAAAAGGAGAGGGTGTGAGTGCAGCGCAACTCGTATTTCGTTGAAATAATAAACAACTCTGGTAGAGGCTAGCATTATCTCACAAAATGTGTTTTCCCGGCTCCTTTTCACGCCTTCAAAAAATATGTAAATGTCAAGCAGAATTAGGCTTGAATGCTATATGTATTAACCAGTATTAGATTGTTTCCATTTATGGCATTGCAATAAACACAATCTGTATTGGGTTTACTAGAAATAAAGAGGTTGGATTAAGCTTATACACAACATTTGATACTGTATGAAACAAACTTAAGAAGGTCAATGTGGTTTATTAAACAAAATAACTCAAACTTTTGCTATTTGTAAACCCAAATAAACATTTAGGTGAAACTACAAATTACCGTGTTTGTCTAATGACATCACTTGATGGTGATAAGAGGATTTTCTTGAATGAAGTTGGGTAAAGGTAAAGAATGAAGCATAAATTTGACAGTCAGCATCTGTTGTGTGTAGACTATTTAACTATTAAATTAACTACCGGTATTCAAGAGAGAAAGCTGCTATAATCTTAAGGGGAAGGAGATGTTCATAACAACTAAATTTAGAACTAGTTTGAAAGAACGATGTACCTCGATACAAAGAATGAGATTGTGGAATAATCTGGAAAATGATATTAAAAGTGCCAAGTCAATGTACATGTTTAAGAAATTGATAAAGTTTGGATTGCTAAAAAAATATGATACAGTATAATGTGTACTCATATAAATTGTTGTTCTAGAAGGATTTCATTTTTGTTTAATTGTTTTACTATCTGAAGAATGTTATTGTTTGAATTTTATTTATGAGAAAAAAGGGGCAGATATTACAATAATTATTTTCTTCTCTCTGCTTCCTTTCATTTCATTGTATTGGATTTCTTTTCTTTTCTTTTGTTGTTGTTGTTGTTGTTGTTGTTGTTGTTGTTGTTGTTGTTGTTGTTGTTGTTGTAAATATAATTGTTGTAAATATAATTAATTTGTTTTAGGATATGAAATTAATAAAGAATTATTATTATTATTAACTAGAGGAGATTTGCTCTAATTATGGAAATGAAAATTAGTACAAGATGATGGGGACCAAGAAAAAACGCTGTATTTCCTTGATTATTAAAAGGCAAATTCAGAGTCAGAGTCAGAGTCAGAGAGAATTTATTGTCATTTGCACCACATGTAGTACATGTGTTGAAAACGAGATTATGTACACAGGGTCCCAGTTACATCCAACAACAAATGCAAGAGAAAAACAATAATAACATCTAGGATTAACTAAGAGAGACATCAGCTAGTAATACACTAAGCCCTAATGTAGTAGAAAAACATCATTATAAACAGCAGCACGAACATGAGCAGATGGTCACAGATGAACGCAGATAGTCACAGATGAACGCAGCAACAAGAAACAGATCAGTATCAGCATGATGTGACATTTTGCAGTGTTTATTCTTATTATTTATTTATTCATGAGTCTGACAGCCTCAGGGTAGAAGCTGTTCCTCAGCCTAGTGGTTCTACATTTGATGCTCCTCAACCTCCGTCCCGAGGGGAGTGGTGCAAAGAGTGAGTGTGCTGGGTGAGTGAGGTCTTTCATGATGCAGGTGGCTCTTTTTCTGCATCTGGAGGTGTAAATGTCTGTGATGGTGGGGAGACTGACTCCCACAGACTTCTGTGCAGCCTTCACCACTCTTTGTAGAGCTTTCCTCTCTGCAACTGTGCAGCCTCCATGCCACACGTTGATGCTGGAGCACAGGACGCTCTCCACTGCACACCTGTAGAACGAGGTGAGGACTGGGCTTCTCAGACCAGCTCGTCTCAGCCGTCTGAGGAAGTAGAGTCTCTGATGACCTTTCTTGATCAGGCTGGTGGTGTTATTGCTCCAGCTGAGGTTATCATTCAAGTGTACACCCAGGTACTTGTAACTGGAGACCACCTCCACCGCAGATCCACCTATATACAGTGGGGTGTGGGTGTGTTTGTTCCTTCTGAAGTCCACAATCATCTCCTTCGTCTTCTTCACATTCATGTGAAGGTTGTTCTCTTTGCACCAGCTCTCCAGATGTTCCACCTCCTGTCTGTAGCTGGATTCATCATTATCTGTGATGCATCCCACCACAGCTGTATCATCTGCAAACTTAACAATATGACAGCCTGGATGTGTGGCTGTACAATCATATGTGAGCAGAGTGAACAGAAGAGGGCTCAGCACACATCCTTGAGGAGAGCCAGTGCTGAGGGTGATGGTGGAGGAGGAGAAGTTGTGGATCTTCACGGACTGTGGTCTGTTTGTTAAGAAGTCTAAGACCCAGTTACAAATAGAGGGGCTTAGTCCAAGTGTGGATAGTTTGTCTATCAGAGTTTGGGGGATCATGGTGTTGAAGGCAGATGTGAAGTCCACAAAGAGCAGACGCACGTATGAGTCCTTCTGATCCAGGTGGGTGAGAGCAGTGTGGACCACAGAGGAGATGGCGTCCTCTGTTGATCGGTTCTCACGGTATGCATATTGATGAGGGTCCTCGCTGATGTTGACGGCTGTCTTGATGTGGGACATGACCAGTTTCTCAAAACATTTAGCGACTATCGGGGTGAGAGCCACCGGTCTATAGTCATTCAGACCAGTCACTGTGGAGCTTTTTGGGACTGGGATGATGGTGGCAGTCTTCAGGCAGGTGGGAACTGACTCCAGTGAAAGTGAGGTGGTGAAGATGTCAGCCAGCACCTCACAGAGCTGGTCCGCACATTCCTTCAGAACTTTCCCTGGGATGTTGTCTGGGCCCGTAGCTTTATGAGGGTTGATCCTTCTGAGACTACCTCTCACTTCTGCTGCGGTCACTTTGAGGTGCTCCTCGTCTGGTGATGAGTTGAGTCTGGTGCTAGTTGGTCTGTTTGGATCATCGAAACGTGCATAAAACTTATTGAGGGCATCAGGCAGGGATGGGTCCCTGGGGCATTGTTTGCTTTTGCCCTTGTAGTCTGTTAAGCATTCAAACTTCACTATTCACTATTTCTACTACTTCACTATTGGACCTTGTGTAGAGGGAGAGTTTTTCAAAAGAACATTTTTTGTTATTGTTGTTTAAAAAAAATTGTTAACATGGCACAGTTTCTACAAATGTCTTTGAAACACCACAATAACAATAATGATGGTGAAGTGGTAACACTGCCACAAAAAATTACCAAAAACAGGAAACAAGACATGGAGCATGAGCTTAAAGCTTTAACACTCTATGCAAAACGTAAATACAGCTAACCCCCTACCTACGACTCCATCGCCCTACGGCAACCCGGACCTACGAACGTATCATATTTAATAAAAATATGAAATTATAATTTTTTTTGTTTAAATGTTCTTAATTTCATGTGTACAGCACTTTGTTGCAGCTGTGGTTGTTTTAAAGGCTTTATAAATAATAATTATGATAAAAATGATCATTTCTGATCATTTTTGTCATAATTGCGCAATATTTGTTCAACTTCCGGTCATAACAGGAAATGCTACAAGAAGGTCTCCAGTTTACACGGTCACAAGTTGAAGCAGAACACCGGACCGTCATCGGCAGCCATTTTCGGCAGCCGGCTTTGCCTCATATGGATTAATTACTAGCTGGAAACGAGCTCTGTGGACGTCTCAGCCTGGAGCAGCAGCCGAGGATCGATCACCGATCCATCGCGCCGGACTGCCGCGCGAACACCAGCTCATGGCTTGGCTAACAGGCAGCTAGCAGAAGCTAACACAGGCCTCAGCAGCTGCCATGGTTCGCCGCGCTGCTCGGCCGACAACATCAACGCATGGCAACCTAAGATGTCGGCTTTGACCATCTCAAAGTAAGAAATTATATTTTTATTTATTCTGTACTGTTTTAATTAATTATTTTATTCTGTAATAATTTTACAGTACAGTATTGAATGTGCTGTGCTGAATAGCAATGTTTAACGTTGCTGTACAGTTACTGTGTGTGTTTATGGATGAATGTGTGGTGTAATGTGTTAGATAAGTGTTTGTAAATAAAGTTCTGTGCATGTTTATGGCCCAGTATGTCAGCTTGTTCAGTCTCATGCCGATAAATTTGTGTGCGGCGCTCCGTTAGCGTTATTTCCGCGATGTACGAACGAAATCAGGACCTACGAACAAGACGTTATTTTCACCCCCTAGCTACGGCAGAATCAAGCTGCGAACGATCCATAGGTCCGGAACTCGTTCTTAACTCTGGGGTTTGCTGTACTAGACAGAGATGATGCCATCAGGTCAAAGGTTGGATTAGACGTGTGGCTTTGACCATCATTCTCAAAATGTTGAGCTTTTGCTGTCTGGAGAAAAATATGAAGATGCATATATATTTTTTTATTTTATTTTATTTTTTCAGATTTTCTTGCACTAGAACCCGTTTTGGTCAGAATTTCTCGGTGCATTCATGGTGGGGAGGGATTTTGGTTCGGTGACCTCATGATCTCATCTCTGCTCTTTGCAGATGATGTGGTCCTGTTGGCGTCATCATGCCGTGATCTTCAGCTCTCACTGGAGCGGATTGCATCCAAGTGTGAAGCAGCTGGGATGAGAATCAGATTGATGAGAAAAGATGAGACTGGCAGATGAATTGTTGCAGCATCTGCAGTATTGCGGACTCTGTACTGGTCCTTTGTGGTGAAGAAGGAGCTGAGCTGTAAGGCAAAGCTCTCTGTTTACCAGTTGGTCTATGTTCCTACAGTCACAAGCTCTGGGTAGTGACCAAAAGAATGAGATTGTGAATACAGGCAGTTGAAATGAGTTTCCTCTGCAGGGTAGCTGGACTCTCCCTAGAGATATGGTGAGAAGCTCAGTTATCCGGGAGAGACTCAGAGTAGAACTGCTGCTCCTCCACATCGAGAGGAGCCAGTTGAGGTGTTTCGGGCATTTGGTAAGGATGCTTCCTGGGCGCCTACCTAGGGAGGTGCTTCGGGCATGTCAGACTTGGGACGAGACCCCGGGGAAGACCCAAGGCACGCTGGAGAGACTATCTCGGTTGTTCTGGGAACATCTTGGAGTCCTCCCAGAAGAGCTAGAAGAGGAGGCTGTGGAATGAGAAGTCTGGGCCTCCTGATCAAGCTGCTGTCCCCACGACCCGACTTCAGAACAAGCAGAAGACAATGGATGGATAGAACCAGTTTTTCAAACGTACCACTATCAAGGCGCCTAACATTTTTTCTGTGTAGACAAAAGGCTGAAATTATTTTTAAAACAAAACATTTGCTATGAAGAGGTGAAACCAGCAAAATGAACACAAGATATTTCAAAGCCAATTAAATTCAGTGGAAAATTCTGAAACCACATTTTAACAAAAATCCACCAACAACCAAACTGACAAAGAAGCCATAAAAATTATAGCTGCCCTAATCTGTTCCACGATCCTCTTATTCATCAAAGTGTTTTGGAAACAGACGTAACACAGTTAGAAGCACAATACAATCTATTTAGCCTCTGCATACAAATAGAATGGCTAAAAAATTGTAATGAAATATTCACATGCAAATGATCTGTGGGTATTTGAGTGGAAAAGCATGCTAGAAAAAAATATATTATTTTTGTGATTTATTTTAAAAGCAGGAGTCTGAAACTTTATCTTTACTTGTCTAGAGTTTCAGACTCTGAAATGTACCTGTCTTTACTCATCATGGGCGGCCGTGGTGTAGTGGTAATTGCAGTCGTCCCCTGATCGGAAGGTCGGCGGTTCAAATCCCGGTTCCCCACACCATGTGTCGTTGTGTCCTTGGGCAAGACACTTAACCCTGAGTTGCTCCCGGTAGGACTGGAAAGCACCTTGCATGGTAGTCTGCCGCTACCAGTGTATGAATGTGTGTAGCACTTTGAGAGTTTCACTAATGAAAAGTGCGTTATAAATTGAATTCATTATTATATTATTATTATGTAGCCCGTGATGGAGCTGATGAAAAATGATGTGCTGAAATCAGTTTACACTAAAAGACATTTTCCAAAATTCCATCTTAGTACAGGAATACTAAACACAAATGTTTTTACGTTAGAAAGTAGCGAAGGGTCTGACTTCTCTCCATTTTAATAAAAGTCTCCATTATAATGAAGATAACTGGTAAGCTGTCCACAGTCAAGCCTTGACTCCGAGGAAAGTTCTGACTGTGGTGTCTGTGTTAGTCATCACCAGGATGAGTGAGTCACCAGAGAGAAACTTCAAGCACCACCAAAGAACTGACACACACACACACACACACACACACACACACACCCACACACACACACACACACACACACACACATGCACACCACAGTTATGAGCATGACAGTCAGGTTGTCAGCTGTTGTGTGTTGTTATGCTGCCACCATGTGGACATGTAGATGAATAAACAGGAATGCAGTCATCTCCCACACAATCAGTTCAGCAAAACTTGCTAAATCTATCAAAGATCCGCACACTGACAACAGAATGTGTGAGTGAATGCATTGTTATATGTCTTGATATGAGCAAAGATATGAGCAAAGAGACTAAATGGGGCTAAAACAGAAAATGTGAGAATCACAGAACTTATAGGAGCTTCTTTCACCACTCCTCTGTTCAACTCTTTCCGTCCTATTAATCCAGTAATTACAGCTCTGATGCTGCAAAGTCTTTAAGACCACACTCTTCTGTCCTGTTCCAACTGAGGCAACTGAACGTTGGAAAGCTAAAGGGAATAATTTAGCTCTCCAACAGCTATCAGTGTGTGTTTCAAATCTATTATCCCTGCTCTTTCAGCCACTGTGTTCGAGTGCGTGTGCTTGTTGAGGTGTTACATTTGAATAATGTACAAATTATTACTGTATTGCACTTTTTTTTGAATGATGCTTAACAGAACTTCAAGTAAAAGACTCTTAGCTGGTATTATATTAAAGTTACACCATGAACATCCACTTCACCTTTTAATCACTGTTATCTGGAAAATAGGTGGCAGTCCAATAATAGGTGCTCTGCAATGTATACCTGCAAAAGAGGCTAGACTACAGCTGAAAATTGTGGTGTTTGTGAGCTAACGCTGTGAGCTAACGCTGTGAATGCACTAACGTTAAGAACATCCCCGGAACATCCCAGAGCATGAAACGTCATAAGAAATATTAACTGAACATGTACCATATTTTCTGGCATATAAATCACAGGGTTTTTGCATAGATTTTTCAGTCCTGCGACTTAAAGGCCGAAGCGAATTATATATAAAAAAAATCCATATTCATAATGCAATTTTTGACGGACGCTTTAAATTTCAAAGAACTGCAATAGCGAGTCTTCAAGTGCGTGCTCATTTCACTCAGCTGGTGCAGGAAGAGGAAAGCTGGCGAGCTAGAGGCTCCGGCCACAATGGATGGATAGATGGATGGATGGATGGAAAGAGCCGCCGAGGCAAAATTAAGCTGTTTCGACAATTAAATAAACACATAATAAATGCAACGGGTCAGCGGTGACGCATAATAAATGCAACGGGTCAGCGGTGACGCATAATAAATGCGACTTTTACACCAAAGTGACTTATACAGGTGGTCCCCGATTTACGAGCGCTCTTACTTACGAGGTCCCGGATTTACGAGGTTATCATATTTAATAAAAATATGAAAAAAAAATGTTTTTTTTGTTTAAATGTTCTTAATTTCATGTGTACAGCACTTTGTTGCAGCTGTGGTTGTTTTAAATGGCTTTATAAATCAAGTATAATTGTTATGTTTATGTTTTATTTCAAATTTTAGCGTATTAGCAATCGCTCCCAAAGTGCCGCCGCCTGACATAAAACGAGCGGAGCTAAGCGGGCGGGGACACCAAGCCGACATGCCGCAAAGGGAAAATCTGCGGCCGGGAGCTGGCTTTGGAGGACCGTGCGTCCGTTCAGAGGTTGCCTCATACGGATAAATTAGCTGGAAACACTCGGTGAACTTTGTGGATGTATCTGGCCTGGAGCAGCAGCCGTGATCGCTCCCAAAGCGCCGCGCGACAACATTAGCTCATGGGCTAAGCTAAGGCTAGGCTAAATGCTAAGCGGACCCGACCAGAACCAAACCAAACTGACGGCCAACGGCCGGGAGCTCGCCTCAATGTCTGGGAGCTCGCCTAAGATGTCGGATGGACACCAGCTAACGTGGAGAAGCAGCTCCGACAGCCTTTTTTGGATGTGCTACACGCTAACGAGCGCTAACGAGAGCAGGCCTAATCTGGCGAGGGCTAACAACAGCTAACGCGGGCAGCTTGTTTGGATGAACAAACACCGCGGAGAAACGGCTTTCGGTAAGTTTATTAAATATTTTTCTGGCTTCAAATGTATGAAGTTAACATACTAACAGTCCTTCCTTTAAACAGTTTGGACTGCGTGGTGCTGCAGAAAGCTGGGAAGCTCGGACGTAACGCGGCGGAGCTAATGGTACATCCAGACCAAACAGCGTTTCAACTTCAAAAAAGCTCGTCACGCACGCAAGTGGACGCACTGGACCCACAGTGGTGTCCAGACCAGAACGCGAAGCTGCGGCGGTGTGGCGGCGGGGGGTGTGGGAGGAGCTTACCGGTATACCGAGTTCCTCACTGCACTCCGCCAGGCAAGGAGCTTTTTATTTCTGTCTCTGTAGAGCAGACTTGACTGGTCGTGAAGGACTTGTCGCGAACACACAGCTACAATGAGTTTCTCTTCCATAGTACACGACTTTGCGGGTTTTTTCTGTGTCCCACAAACAATACGTCACATAGTTGCGCAATACCCGTCCCCTCGTTTCCGCGTCACATAGGGACTCTCCCCCTCTCTTCTCCCCCCGACTCTCCCTGATTGGTTGACACACGCGTTCACGAGTTTGAACGGCGAAATCTTCAGCATGATCAAGGCATGCTTTGGAGGCTGACGCGGGTTCACGTGCACGGAAAAACGCTTTCCAGCACGCTCAACACGCATGTGACGTGACGCCCGACGCCAAGACGCGCCTGGAGGCGCGTCCCCCATTGACTTTGCATGTAAACCGGACGCTCCTGAAGTTGAAAACGCGTTCGGTCTGGATGTACCATAAGAGATGAGAGAAGCTGCACTCAAAGTAAGAAATTATTTTTTTACATTTTTTATAAATGTTTTAAATTGTTTTAAAGTGTTTTAAAGTGTTAGGATAGTTGAAATGCTTGGTAACTTCATTACCTACATGTACGTGTTCAGTGGCGGCTCGTGTGTTAAATAAAGGTCGATTAAAGGTCAGTACGGACTTGCAAGATTTTCATCTTACGAGAACCTCGGAGGAACGGAACTCGCTCGTAAGTCGGGGACCACCTGTATATGTTTTTTTTTTTACTCTTCATTATGCTTTTTTGACTGATGCAACTTATACCCCAGAGCGACTTATACGCCAGAAAATATGGTAATTATACAGCTATTATAGAAAACGTCATCATGCTCTCATTAAAAAAAATAATAATAATAAAATAATAATAATAATCTATGAGACAAATATGCCAAATCTAAAGATTTTTTTTCTCCAAATTACTGTGTTGAATACACTGAGGTCTGGACTTATCAAATAATTGTGTGGCTTTTGTGGGTGATGATCAGTAGCAAATATGTATTTTGTGCATCTGTTTAATTCACAAAACCCTTTGCAAAGAGAGACCTGTGCCTCAAAATGCACTGCCAATCAAACAACGCTCCTCCTCCTCAAACTAGCACAGATCGTGTCACAATTTGAAGTTAAGTTGAACTCAAGGGGGTCAAACTTTCACAAGGAATTTAAGAAATTGTGATTTAATTATGAAGATATACAAAACAAAGTGGCTGGTGTGATGGGAAAACAACAATCATATGGTGGAAAACTGGACAGGGTATGGAGCCACAATGGCAGACTGCAGATGGTCTGGGGCTGATAAGGTGAGACCTGTGATTCGGGGGAAGGTGTGAGCACGAGGGGCAGGACTGACTGAAGGGCAGGAATCAATAGTGACAGAGAAACACAGAAATGAACACAAAAGATCTAAAAAAAAATCTGCAGTTAAAAAAACACAAATGAAATGAATAAACAAAATAATATATGCAAAAATATGCTAAAAATAACTGAAAGCAAACAATAAAATAAATTTTAAAAAGTTTTGACAAATTGCTCACATTTAAAGAAAAATGTTTCATCAACGAATACAAAAATATATATA
>JBBPBX010055112.1:10887-23218 GCA_038048925.1 Garcialebias charrua | reverse complement strand
TGACCGAGTCATCAGCGAACCACTGGTTTTATATCTGACAAGTTATTCAGCGAACCACTGGTTTTATATCTGATTGAGTCATCCAGTGAACCACTGGTTTTATATCTGACCGAGTCATTCAGCGAACCACTGGTTTTATATCTGACCGAGTCATTCAGCGAACCACTGGTTTTATATCTGACCGAGTCATTCAGCGAACCACTGGTTTTATATCTGACCGAGTCATTCAGTGAACCACTGGTTTTATATCTGACTGAGTCATTCAGTGAACCACTGGTTTTATATCTGACCGAGTCATTCAGTGAACCACTGGTTTTATATCTGACTGAGTCATTCAGTGAACCACTGGTTTTATATCTGACCGAGTCATTCAGTGAACCACTGGTTTTATATCTGACTGAGTCATTCAGTGAACCACTGGTTTTATATCTGACTGAGTCATTCAGTGAACCACTGGTTTTATATCTGACCGAGTCATTCAGTGAACCACTGGTTTTATATCTGACTGAGTCATTCAGTGAACCACTGGTTTTATATCTGACTGAGTCATTCAGTGAACCACTGGTTTTATATCTGACTGAGTCATTCAGTGAACCACTGGTTTTATATCTGACCGAGTCATTCAGTGAACCACTGGTTTTATATCTGACTGAGTCATTCAGTGAACCACTGGTTTTATATCTGACCGAGTCATTCAGTGAACCACTGGTTTTATATCTGACCGAGTCATTCAGCGAACCACTGGTTTTATATCTGACTGAGTCATTCAGTGAACCACTGGTTTTATATCTGACCGAGTCATTCAGTGAACCACTGGTTTTATATCTGATTGAGTCATTCAGTGAACCACTGGTTTTATATCTGACCGAGTCATTCAGTGAACCACTGGTTTTATATCTGATTGAGTCATCCAGTGAACCACTGGTTTTATATCTGACCGAGTCATTCAGTGAACCACTGGTTTTATATCTGATTGAGTCATTCAGTGAACCACTGGTTTTATATCTGACCGAGTCATTCAGCGAACCACTGGTTTTATATCTGACTGAGTCATTCAGTGAACCACTGGTTTTATATCTGACTGAGTCATTCAGTGAACCACTGGTTTTATATCTGACTGAGTCATTCAGTGAACCACTGGTTTTATATCTGACCGAGTCATTCAGTGAACCACTGGTTTTATATCTGACTGAGTCATTCAGCGAACCACTGGTTTTATATCTGACTGAGTCATTCAGTGAACCACTGGTTTTATATCTGACTGAGTCATTCAGTGAACCACTGGTTTTATATCTGACTGAGTCATTCAGTGAACCACTGGTTTTATATCTGACCGAGTCATTCAGTGAACCACTGGTTTTATATCTGATTGAGTCATCCAGTGAACCACTGGTTTTATATCTGACCGAGTCATTCAGTGAACCACTGGTTTTATATCTGATTGAGTCATCCAGTGAACCACTGGTTTTATATCTGACCGAGTCATTCAGCGAACCACTGGTTTTATATCTGACTGAATCATTCAGCGAACCACTGGTTTTATATCTGACTGAGTCATTCAGTGAACCACTGGTTTTATATCTGACTGAGTCATTCAGTGAACCACTGGTTTTATATCTGACCGAGTCATTCAGTGAACAACTGGTTTTATATCTGACTGAGTCATTCAGTGAACCACTGGTTTTATATCTGACCGAGTCATTCAGCGAACAACTGGTTTTATATCTGACCGAGTCATTCAGTGAACCACTGGTTTTATATCTGACCGAGTCATTCAGTGAACCACTGGTTTTATATCTGACTGAGTCATTCAGTGAACCACTGGTTTTATATCTGACTGAGTCATTCAGTGAACCACTGGTTTTATATCTGACTGAGTCATTCAGTGAACCACTGGTTTTATATCTGACTGAGTCATTCAGTGAACCACTGGTTTTATATCTGACTGAGTCATTCAGTGAACCACTGGTTTTATATCTGACTGAGTCATTCAGTGAACCACTGGTTTTATATCTGACTGAGTCATTCAGTGAACCACTGGTTTTATATCTGACCGAGTCATTCAGTGAACCACTGGTTTTATATCTGACTGAGTCATTCAGTGAACCACTGGTTTTATATCTGACCGAGTCATTCAGTGAACCACTGGTTTTATATCTGACTGAGTCATTCAGTGAACCACTGGTTTTATATCTGACTGAGTCATTCAGTGAACCACTGGTTTTATATCTGACTGAGTCATTCAGTGAACCACTGGTTTTATATCTGACTGAGTCATTCAGTGAACCACTGGTTTTATATCTGACCGAGTCATTCAGTGAACAACTGGTTTTATATCTGACTGAGTCATTCAGTGAACCACTGGTTTTATATCTGACCGAGTCATTCAGCGAACAACTGGTTTTATATCTGACTGAGTCATTCAGTGAACCACTGGTTTTATATCTGACCGAGTCATTCAGCGAACCACTGGTTTTATATCTGACTGAGTCATTCAGCGAACCACTGGTTTTATATCTGACCGAGTCATTCAGCGAACCACTGGTTTTATATCTGGCAGAGTCATTCAGTGAACAACTGGTTTTATATCTGACTGAGTCATTCAGTGAACCACTGGTTTTATATCTGACCGAGTCATTCAGCGAACCACTGGTTTTATATCTGATTGAGTCATCCAGTGAACAACTGGTTTTATATCTGATTGAGTCATCCAGTGAACCACTGGTTTTATATCTGACTGAGTCATTTAGTGAACCACTGGTTTTATATCTTATTGAGTCATCCAGTGAACCACTGGTTTTATATCTGACCGAGTCATTCAGCGAACCACTGGTTTTATATCTGATTGAGTCATCCAGTGAACCACTGGTTTTATATCTGACCGAGTCATTCAGTGAACCACTGGTTTTATATCTGACTGAGTCATTCAGTGAACCACTGGTTTTATATCTGACCGAGTCATTCAGTGAACCACTGGTTTTATATCTGACTGAGTCATTCAGTGAACCACTGGTTTTATATCTGACTGAGTCATTCAGTGAACCACTGGTTTTATATCTGACTGAGTCATTCAGTGAACCACTGGTTTTATATCTGACTGAGTCATTCAGTGAACCACTGGTTTTATATCTGACTGAGTCATTCAGTGAACCACTGGTTTTATATCTGACTGAGTCATTCAGTGAACCACTGGTTTTATATCTGACTGAGTCATTCAGTGAACCACTGGTTTTATATCTGACTGAGTCATTCAGTGAACCACTGGTTTTATATCTGACTGAGTCATTCAGTGAACCACTGGTTTTATATCTGACTGAGTCATTCAGTGAACCACTGGTTTTATATCTGACGAGTCATTCAGTGAACCACTGGTTTTATATCTGACTGAGTCATTCAGTGAACCACTGGTTTTATATCTGACTGAGTCATTCAGTGAACCACTGGTTTTATATCTGACTGAGTCATTCAGTGAACCACTGGTTTTATATCTGACTGAGTCATTCAGTGAACCACTGGTTTTATATCTGACTGAGTCATTCAGTGAACCACTGGTTTTATATCTGACTGAGTCATTCAGTGAACCACTGGTTTTATATCTGACTGAGTCATTCAGTGAACCACTGGTTTTATATCTGACTGAGTCATTCAGTGAACCACTGGTTTTATATCTGACTGAGTCATTCAGTGAACCACTGGTTTTATATCTGACCGAGTCATTCAGTGAACCACTGGTTTTATATCTGACTGAGTCATTCAGTGAACCACTGGTTTTATATCTGACTGAGTCATTCAGTGAACCACTGGTTTTATATCTGACTGAGTCATTCAGTGAACCACTGGTTTTATATCTGACTGAGTCATTCAGTGAACCACTGGTTTTATATCTGACTGAGTCATTCAGTGAACCACTGGTTTTATATCTGACTGAGTCATTCAGTGAACCACTGGTTTTATATCTGACTGAGTCATTCAGTGAACCACTGGTTTTATATCTGACCGAGTCATTCAGTGAACCACTGGTTTTATATCTGACTGAGTCATTCAGTGAACCACTGGTTTTATATCTGACTGAGTCATTCAGTGAACCACTGGTTTTATATCTGACTGAGTCATTCAGTGAACCACTGGTTTTATATCTGACTGAGTCATTCAGTGAACCACTGGTTTTATATCTGACTGAGTCATTCAGTGAACCACTGGTTTTATATCTGACTGAGTCATTCAGTGAACCACTGGTTTTATATCTGACTGAGTCATTCAGTGAACCACTGGTTTTATATCTGACCGAGTCATTCAGCGAACCACTGGTTTTATATCTGACTGAGTCATTCAGTGAACCACTGGTTTTATATCTGACCGAGTCATTCAGTGAACCACTGGTTTTATATCTGACCGAGTCATTCAGTGAACCACTGGTTTTATATCTGACCGAGTCATTCAGTGAACCACTGGTTTTATATCTGACCGAGTCATTCAGTGAACCACTGGTTTTATATCTGACCGAGTCATTCAGTGAACCACTGGTTTTATATCTGACTGAGTCATTCAGTGAACCACTGGTTTTATATCTGACCGAGTCATTCAGCGAACCACTGGTTTTATATCTGATTGAGTCATCCAGTGAACCACTGGTTTTATATCTGATTGAGTCATCCAGTGAACCACTGGTTTTATATCTGACTGAGTCATTTAGTGAACCACTGGTTTTATATCTGATTGAGTCATCCAGTGAACCACTGGTTTTATATCTGACCGAGTCATTCAGCGAACCACTGGTTTTATATCTGATTGAGTCATCCAGTGAACCACTGGTTTTATATCTGACCGAGTCATTCAGTGAACCACTGGTTTTATATCTGACTGAGTCATTCAGTGAACCACTGGTTTTATATCTGACCGAGTCATTCAGTGAACCACTGGTTTTATATCTGACTGAGTCATTCAGTGAACCACTGGTTTTATATCTGACTGAGTCATTCAGTGAACCACTGGTTTTATATCTGACCGAGTCATTCAGTGAACCACTGGTTTTATATCTGACTGAGTCATTCAGTGAACCACTGGTTTTATATCTGACCGAGTCATTCAGTGAACCACTGGTTTTATATCTGACTGAGTCATTCAGTGAACCACTGGTTTTATATCTGACCGAGTCATTCAGTGAACCACTGGTTTTATATCTGACCGAGTCATTCAGTGAACCACTGGTTTTATATCTGACCGAGTCATTCAGTGAACCACTGGTTTTATATCTGACCGAGTCATTCAGTGAACCACTGGTTTTATATCTGACCGAGTCATTCAGTGAACCACTGGTTTTATATCTGACTGAGTCATTCAGTGAACCACTGGTTTTATATCTGACTGAGTCATTCAGTGAACCACTGGTTTTATATCTGACTGAGTCATTCAGTGAACCACTGGTTTTATATCTGACCGAGTCATTCAGTGAACCACTGGTTTTATATCTGACCGAGTCATTCAGCAAACAATTGGTTTTATATCTGACCGAGTCATTCAGTGAACCACTGGTTTTATATCTGACTGAGTCATCCAGTGAACCACTGGTTTTATATCTGACTGAGTCATTCAGTGAACCACTGGTTTTATATCTGACTGAGTCATTCAGTGAACCACTGGTTTTATATCTGACTGAGTCATTCAGTGAACCACTGGTTTTATATCTGACTGAGTCATTCAGTGAACAACTGGTTTTATATCTGACTGAGTCATTCAGTGAACCACTGGTTTTATATCTGACCGAGTCATTCAGCGAACCACTGGTTTTATATCTGACTGAGTCATTCAGTGAACCACTGGTTTTATATCTGACCGAGTCATTCAGTGAACCACTGGTTTTATATCTGACTGAGTCATTCAGTGAACCACTGGTTTTATATCTGACCGAGTCATTCAGTGAACCACTGGTTTTATATCTGACTGAGTCATTCAGTGAACCACTGGTTTTATATCTGACTGAGTCATTCAGTGAACCACTGGTTTTATATCTGACCGAGTCATTCAGTGAACCACTGGTTTTATATCTGACTGAGTCATTCAGTGAACCACTGGTTTTATATCTGACTGAGTCATTCAGTGAACCACTGGTTTTATATCTGACTGAGTCATTCAGTGAACCACTGGTTTTATATCTGACTGAGTCATTCAGTGAACCACTGGTTTTATATCTGACTGAGTCATTCAGTGAACCACTGGTTTTATATCTGACTGAGTCATTCAGTGAACCACTGGTTTTATATCTGACCGAGTCATTCAGTGAACCACTGGTTTTATATCTGACTGAGTCATTCAGTGAACCACTGGTTTTATATCTGACCGAGTCATTCAGTGAACCACTGGTTTTATATCTGACTGAGTCATTCAGTGAACCACTGGTTTTATATCTGACTGAGTCATTCAGTGAACCACTGGTTTTATATCTGACTGAGTCATTCAGTGAACCACTGGTTTTATATCTGACTGAGTCATTCAGTGAACCACTGGTTTTATATCTGACTGAGTCATTCAGTGAACCACTGGTTTTATATCTGACTGAGTCATTCAGTGAACCACTGGTTTTATATCTGACTGAGTCATTCAGTGAAACACTGGTTTTATATCTGACCGAGTCATTCAGTGAACCACTGGTTTTATATCTGACTAGGGATGGGAACCGAGAACCGGTTCTGTTAGAGAACCGGTTCTTAATAGTCCAATTCCATGGAATTGTAGGATGCTTGTCTTAACGATTCCGCTTAGCGGTGCTATAGACTCATGGCGGTGACGTATTTAAGCGCTGACATCACAGACATGCGCCGCGCCCGAGTGGTGGTGGCGTGGTGGTGTCTATATAAGATATCTATGGTGTTCAAAATGGCGTCGCGGAGGAAGCGCTCAAGCGTTTGGCTTCATTTCACGAAAAAAGATGAGACCAGGGCTACTTGTAACGCATGCAACGCGTCCATTACGATAAAGGGAGGAAATACGTCGAACATGCAGAAGCATTTGGCCACTCAGCATGCGGTGACTTTGAAGAAATGTACCGTTTTTAACACGCTGCTTGGAGGAGAAGTGGAGAGAAAGCGTCCACCTCCGTTGTTACAGCAGGTAACGTCAAATTCTTTCACTTGTTACCTTTTAGCTATACTGCTTCCACTGTATTTTATAAATAATCTCCCTCTCCTGTAACATTTAGTTGACGAGGATTGCCGTAGTCTGTCTGGGTCTGTCTAGTAGTGTTCGCACGAGTGGAGCTAGCACACCAACGTTAGCTTCTCCTTTCATGGAAGCAGGGAGAAATAAAATGAAATGACTGAGGCAAGAACAAACGAATGTCATCGATCTGTTACCAGATTTGTGGTGAAAGGTTTGCACCCTTTTACAACAGTGGAAGCACGTGAATTTCGGTAAGAAAATATTTAAATGATAAATATCAAATTGTAAGTTGTCAGTTTAACAAGTTCAGTTCTGTTTCTGTTTCTATTCCGACCTGTGGCCAGATACTTCCCATCCTCCAGAAGCTGGAAAAACATTACACCGTGCAGGCAGATGACTCTGCTTTCAGCAGGAGTATTAAAGAAAACATCTGGAATGATCTTTCCAAACGTTACAAAGTAAATTTGTTAAATAATGACTAGTAATAATAATTTACACCAAACTTAGTAAACTATCTTCCCTTTCCCTAAATTTTGTTTTCCTCCATTTTAAATTTCAGGATGACTGTATCCAAGCGTTCCTTGAAGAAGCGACTGTTATCGACCCCAGATTTAAATCCATGTTGATTGATGATGAGAATAACATCTGGGACAGGATCAGGGCAGCTGTTGTGGCAGAAAACACTCAGGCAGCCGCAGCAACAACAGCAGAGGTATTTGAATTACACACTAAATAAGTGTGAAAGCCGATATGTTAATTTTTCTGAACAAAAATTACTAGTTTGATGAAGTTTTATTGTTAGGAAATTCCTAATAAACAATAAAACTTCATCAAATAGGAATACTACATATATTTTTGGTTTTGGTGAAAGATCATTAAATTCTTTATGAACACAAATGGCTTACTATATTTTATTACCCAAATGAGAATTGATAACAGAATTGAATCGATAAAGGAATTGATATTGATCAATTCCCATCCCTATATCTGACTGAGTCATTCAGTGAACCACTGGTTTTACATCTGACTGAGTCATTCAGTGTGTTACGACCCGTCACGTAACATATGGAGGACACGAGACACAGAAGAGATGGTTAACATAAGTTTATTTTAGGCTCTGCATCCTTGTGTCCTAAAAAAAGTAATTAAAGAAAATGTTAGACCTCTCAAATCCAGCTTCAGGATGATTAATGAAAAAAACTAAGTCCAGCAGGTCACTCACGGCTCCGGTCTTCAGCACCCAGGTCTCATAATGACAGCAGGTCTCAGCTTCCTCTTCTCACATCGGCAGCAACACCGGCTTCATCATACAGTTTCAATATACGGCTTCTTCATACGGTCTTCTTCATCACTCGGACATTTTCTTCCTCCCTCGGATTTCTTCTCACGGCTTCAACAAACGGACTTCTTCTTCATCATTCAGCTTACTTCGGCTTCCCTCGACATCGGCTCTCATTGGACTCATTCGGCTTCATCGGCTACAGCTTCGGACCTTCATTCGGCTTCTCCATTCTTTCATCATATGACCATGGCTCCTCTCACTTTGCTTCTGCTGCTGCTGCTACTTGGACCTCTGCTCTTCTTCTGTGGTTTCAGACCTAATATAGAGGGAGCAACCACCTCCACCTCCAGCATGTTTTAATGAGCACCAGCTGCCGTCAATTAGCCTCCCACAACCTCTAAACAACTCGTGCCTCTGCTTAAAACCTTTAAACAATTTTGTCTTCTGACTAAAACCTCTAATCATCTCATTACTTTGACTAAAATAAATTACATGCCTAGTGCATGTAACACAATGAACCACTGGTTTTATATCTGACTGAGTCATTCAGTCAGTCGTTTAATTTTCCTCCAGTTGAGAGCAATTTTCCAGCCCCTCTATAGTTCATCTTCACATGAGTAGATGTGTGATGGACAAATCAATAGGTTGTCCACATGCTTTTGTTATGTTTTGTTTTCATCTTATGTCTACATGGAAACAGCATTTTAAGAGTCCTGAACATATTTGAACAGTTTTTACTATTTAATATCATCACCTTTGTTTTTTGTTCAGATGATAAGAACGTAACCTTTTTTCATTTTGCACACAGTGTGTAGGCTGGACGCCCACGCTACACATCATGATTCCTGTTTTCAGTTCCTGTAGCGCCACCTAGAGGCAGGGTTTTGTTGCTGCAGTATCTTGGGTTCACTCAGCGTTTGTACAACAATTTGAAAATTTGTACAATGTTTTCTAATCTGGCCCAGTTCACCATGTGACTCAGGATGAGACTAAAAATGATTCTTCTGAAGCTGAAGAATGAGCGTAAGTTTGTGTTTATTTCTTCAAAATGAAACCTGCAGAAGACGTGTCTCCTGCTCAGTGAGAAGCTGACAGCCCTGAAGGTCTTAGAGATGGTGATCTCATACTGTACAAAAGTTACACGAGTTGGTGGCTGAAGTCTCCGGTCCTGCTCAGAAGGTAAACCAAGGTGGACTCACGGTGTCAGAGCGCAGCTGGGTGGAGTTCCTCCTCAGAAGGTCCAGCTCAGATGACAACAGTGTTTTCCAGTTTACTGTAAGGAGACAGAGAACAACCTGAACAAACAAAAACAACAACAACAATGGAGCAGACAAGCATCTGACTGAACTTTGGCTTTTTGTCATCCGGCTCATCCGGGATAGATCCACTAACCTGCCGTGGTCGGGTCTGTGGTTGGGTCCGTGGTCGGGTCTGTGGTTGGGTCCACGGTCGGGTCCATGGTCAGGTCCGTGGAGGTCTCTGTGGACTTGTGGGAGGTTTTGGTGGTGGTTGTAGGAGTGCGAGGAAGACTGCCAGATGGAGCTGAGATGAAGGACAACAGAACATGTGAACTTATGGACCCAACATAAATGGACCGTCAAAAACTGGAACAAGACTTGAGGCTCTCGCCAAGTTAGACCTTCTTCATTTGAAATGGATCAGACGTGGTAGATGTTTACTCAGGATGTGTTGTTGTTGTTTGTGTTTGCTGTGGTCTGAGCCATAGAGATCCAAACAGAACTGGATTTAGGTCTCAGTAAAACCAAATCCCACTGATGTTATCTGTTGTTCTCCTTCACAGAGCAACGGCCGGGATTTGGAACAACTCTCCACCATCTGCCCGTCCTGCGAGCATAACTTCAAAAACAAGTCCAGTACCGCCATCCATGTTGGCATGGCTGCATCCAGGAAGTCAAAACCCAACGTGGCTGCCACCATGAACTAACATATACTGAGCACCCGGATCACATGAGAAACCTCTGACAAACCTCTGAGGATCCCCTGAGGAACCTCTGAGGATCCCCTGAGGAACCTCTGACAAACCTCTGAGGATCCCCTGAGGAACCTCTGCAGTTCAGTTGTCTGGTGGAGGATGTCTTCAATCAAAAACATGTAGCTTTACTTCACTTCCCTCAAACAGAGAACTGAGGGTTGTGCTGAGCGACTGTCAGCTCTGTGTCCTGTTGCATGTTTGGGTCAGAACCTTCTCTATCTACCCGAGTGAGGTAACCACAGGACGCATGGCAAGCCCCACTGCAGCCTTTGCCTCCAAGGGGTCCAAAAACTAATCCTAGCACTCAGGTATTATCTGTAGTAACATGGGACCATTTAAATTAAGGCTGTGATGAGGTGATTCACCCAGATATATTAATGACCTCCTATTTGCACATCACATCCAAACTTTCACCTCGTAACTTGCCTAACCTAGCAGCTGGGGTTAGGTCGTGCTTCACGAGGAAACATGCATTCATGGCCGCTCACCTCTTTGTAGAATTGCAATTGTTACTGATCTGGTAGTTTTTAGAATCTAGGAGAATTCATGGATGTTGTTTATAATCAAAGCTAGGAAACCCTTAAAAACCTCCTATTTTCTGTTGTTAACATTGAACCAAGCTCTCCACTTCCATGAACACAAGGGGATGAAATGATGATTCAGAGTTTTACGTTTTGCTTTGCTTTAATTAATGAGTTGCAGGGGAACAGCATCAAACACAATCCAATACAATGATTACATTTGGTTACATAACAGATACATAATAATCAAAGAGTTTCTCAGTGGTTGAGTTGGAATCCAAGGGTCGAACAGTCCAACTGACAGGGTGTTTCCTTGCTCTGAGGAGCTATGAAAAAATGATATGAGTCTCTAGAGTTCTTGCAAGCTTCAGATGGAGAACCATCTGAACCTTTACTTCCCATTAAGCTGAGCCACGCCCTGGAGCCCCAGGGCCGTGTCAATGCTCCAAAACACTCTAATACCCCTCAATTCAATATCAACGAACAACCCAAGCCAAGATTTATTTATTTATTCTTTATTTATCACAACTCTCTGACAACCTTCAGCAGCCCTGAGCAGATGACCCCAAAATGTAACCAACACTACCACCTTGCATGCAATCAAGTGTACTGTTGCAGTAATGAGATTTACCTGACTAAATAAAGGTTGAATGAATCTGATATAAACTTTGTTAAAGGACGATAATCAGGAAGTGTCTCCTTACCATCGTGTTGTTTGAATTCCTGTGAATTCCTTTAGAAGGTAAGGAGAAATCACCTCTCCCATGGCAAGGGTAGGAGGAAACGCCTCAAGCTCAAATAGCTTTTCCAAATTTGTAGAAATGGAGTGGATCTGATTCAGGCTGAGAAATAAAAAGTAACTCCTAGTCTGTCCAAAAGAAGTCGCTTTCAAATCATCCAAATCCTTAGCAGCTAAGAGCAGTCTAACATTGTCCTGTTTGTCCAAACTCCAGTCTCAGCATTATTTCATCAGATCACTGATTATTTATAGACTATGCCACATCTGTCTCCGCCCCAAAGGATGGTCCTTAGACAGATGTGTCTTATTTTTCTATGGAGTCTACGAGGTATGATTACATCAGATTCTTATGCATATTAAAACGTCTCGGACACTTGATCCTGTTTGGACTTGCCACATATGCTTAGAACAAACTGTTCTGTTTAGCCACTTTTGCAAGTTCATAAAAGTTCTTTTTCCCTTTTTAGGTCACTGAGTTCTGTATCATTAAGGGGTCATGTATACATCTGCTCATAAAATTGTGAGACATCACATAGCATTACATCATACAGTATCATAAATGGTTACAATTTCAAATCTGATTATCTTTATTAGTTTAATTTTAATTTTTTATTTATTTATTGATTTATTCATTTTACATT